>PVJO010003582.1:0-121177 GCA_004026905.1 Hystrix cristata | reverse complement strand
AAGGAAGGGGAATTGACTAGTATCCCTATAAGCAACATGACCACGTAAAATCAAAATGTCTCATCCCTGACTAGGTGGGCTAGATGTACCAATAAAAAGGGAAACAGAGAAAATAGATTCTCCAGAATCCTAAATAACTTTATGTCACCAGAAGGTCATAGGCATGCTGCAAAAAAGCAATTCACTGTTTTTGGATACCAGGTGTCCAAGAGACTGGTCTAATTTTAGAATTAACATAGTGCTTATTTAAAGAGGTCCAGGACTCATGGGTCTGGAATGCAATGATCTTTCACCCTCAGGCAATGAACACTCATATTCTGTTATTAATTCTGCTCCAATCATTTTTGGATGTTGAGGGAGGAAGGACCAGACCACATAATTGGCATATGCCTGAGGAATATGCCAAGAATTAATGATTTAAATGCCAGGATTACGATCTAGCATTGATGATGGACTCCTGTTTGCTAGACTAAACCCATTTTTTATACTGGCACTATGCAGATTTCATGACAGCTTTATGTAGCTATCCTCTGGCCCCTCGAGACCCTTCCTCTGCCTTTCTCTGTAGCTCTTTTCTCCCTGGGGGTGACTCCCACTGAAGGACCACCTGGGTCTCGTCAGTAGCGTCTCACCATTGTTTTCAGCCAGTGGATAGAGCAGCATATCAGAGGGTGAGGGAAGAGAAAGGCTGAGGCACTTCTTTCCTGCGTGGAAAATTGCTCTCTAACTGGTGATAGAGTCCTGCATTTTCTTTCTCAAATTCGGCAGCATAATTTCCTGTCCCTGACCTGCTGGGAGTATGAGTGTTGCTTACAACGGTTTTTGGGTGTCCTGTCCACTCCTTGGTTGTATCATTAGTACTCGTACCTCTGAAATAGGCCTTCGTTAAAATCCCTTCATTTGAACTAAGTGGCAATAAATTCTATTTCTTACTGGACTCCTTGTTACTATCCAACATTCCTTCTGCCCCCCTGCCTGCAATATCAAACTTGAAAAGAAAGAATATCTTGTGTTTCTGTCCTAGCATTAACTCCAGGAGCTCTCATACGCTCATCTCCATCCCTTGTATACAAAATAGATGGCTTTGTTCACATCCTGCCCTGGAATTTTAAGCCTCTCTTGGATGCATGAATCAATGTTTATTCCACAAGATCCTTCCAGAAGTAGAAAAACTAACATTTCCACAAAGCTGAACTGTTGCTTGGAGTCAGAACTTGTTTGGTTCCTGAACTTTTTACATCCATGTGAAATAAGCAGTTATTGTACCTTTATGGGGTAGAGGGAAATTTTAACATATACCACATAGTATCCTAGTTTAATTTTGAGGAGTTGTCCTCTGAGTTCTTTTCTCCAAGTTCTAGATAATTAATAATCTTCCTTGTTCACAAACAGGGACTTACAAATTAGTTTTAGATAAGGAAACGGGAAGATGTTGGTCAAGAGGCATGAAGTTGCAGGTATGTAAGATGAATAACTTCCGGAGATCTAATATGACCATATGGTTACAGTTAACAATACCATATTGTATACTTGAAATCTGCAAAGAAGAAAGATCTTAAATATTCTTGACACACATACATACATTAACTGTTAGGTGATAGATATGTTAATTAACTTGATATAGTGATTATTTCACAATGTATATGCATATTTGAATATCAAATGGTACCCTAAAACTGTACCATGTTAGTTTGTCATTTATACCTCAAACTAGGATGAGCAAAAGAAAACTAAACTGCCTTTTTAGGTCTGTGTAAATACACCCAAGTTTTTTTCTATATTCACAGCAAAGTGACAAAACTTTCTATTTATAAAGAAGGGACTTCCCATCACCTTGAGACTCATTGTTGCTTTTAGGCATCATGTCACAAGGCAGCCCAGGCAATATTATACCAAGTGGTTTGCTGCCATACTTGTTTGAATCTTTTATTTATTTATAGTGACAGTAACATATTTGGCACTTAAACGTTCTCCAAAAGCCTGATAACCCCACTTATCTTGTACCATAAGTGGGCCAGCTTTTACTAAGTTAGAAATGAGTGTTTACAGAGGGAACAGAGATAGGAATGTTCCAATTTGCCAAGTTCCCTAATACAAGTGTCTTGGGGTAGCCATATTGACTACCAAGGACACCTGCAAATTCACTGCAGAAGCTGTCAGGCCAGTTTAGAGGCGCTGATGATGAAAATCCTGAGTTATTTCTGGAGCAGGTGATTGATGTTTCAAATAGAAGATGACATTTTGATGGGATCCAAACATGCTGTGATAGGAGTTAATGAGGATAATGATGATGATAATGATATTTACATTATATCTTTCTTCCAAAGAACCCTTCTGTTCTTTTATCTCATTTGCGTTGAAAATATCCCTTTGGAGTTGGGAGGGGAAGGTGTGACTAATCTGTTCTTTAGAACACCAAAGAGAGAGAAAGTTAATTGTTTGGTGTCAAAGTTTCATTTATGAAAGAAGAGACGTTTAAGTAAATTAAACTTAAAGAAATTAAACTTGGAGAACACTAGTCCTCCATTCCCAACTATCCTACATCATACTGCCAGATCAAGGTCCAGTGATATCATTTCCTGACCCAAAAGTCCTTGGAGCCTGGAGACTGTCAAATTCAGTCCAAAGAACCTAACCTAGCAGGCAAGACCAACCTATGTTGTCTCACTATGCTCTTATATCTATCCTGTGTTTTAGCCAAACAAATCCACTTGCTGTCATCTACTACCTGGTCTGTGCGCTCTGTTCTCTTTGCACAATGCTCACCACACATGCTATAACTTGTTTAGTGTCTATCTTCCTTGCCTTATGTAAAGACTGTCACCATTATGTCCCCAGGGCCTAATGGAGGTAACTGGCACATAGTAAGTGGTCAACAAATACTTGCTCCTGTAGCACCCCTGATGCCTCCCCACCGCCATGCCTCTTGCTCATGATGAGCACCACCATCTTGATCTGTGGAAGGCAGAGCTGTCTTTCCCAGCTAAATCAAACCTCGATCCCTTGTTTGGTCTCCATGACCTGGAAGCCACCACAGCACTGTTTGTTGCTAGTCTTTATCTTACCTGCTGGGTGTCAGACCATGCATGCACTTGTGCAGTTGTCCTTTCCAGCTCCTCCCAAATGGAAAGTTCTCAAAGGCAGGAACTGCCCCAGAGCCTGGCAGGGTGTGGGCACTTGTTAACAATGCACTTGCTTGTCTCAAACTATTGCCGATAGTATTCGTCATTGAGCACAATTCCCTTTTCTGGAATCCGAAGCTTGTCACAGGAGGTTATCTTCATCATTCTTCCCTCATGGTTGCAGAGGGATGAGCGGAGGATCAGCTGAGACCCTTGCTGACTCTCTTAGAGAGGACCTCCCTTCTGCTCTGGGGGGAGCAATGCACTCTGGTATCTGGGTTGAGAATTATGTTTCTTGTTGGGCCCAGCACAAGTGGACAGGGGTTGCACTTGGCATTTGGCATCTTTCAGCTCCAGTTGCCAATGCCAACCTAGATAATACAGAACTAATCAATGCAGCAGCGTCAATGGAGAGGATGTGACTGAATCAATCCCAAGGAATTTTAGAACTGCTCTGTGCGTCTGTTTGGTTACAGTATGAGTACACCAGAATGAACTAACTCTGGGGCCATGTGAAAGCTCGTAAGCAGCACAGTTCTGGCAGCCGAAGATACCCAGCTAACGGCAAGTGCACATACTGACCATCTGTCATAGAACATTCTGTGTAATTAAGGAAGAGCCGCCTCAACAAATGTATTGTGGAATGTTCAGGGCTGTTAAAATTGATGATGCAGATCTCTATCTATTGAGATGGAATAAAGCCCACAATATATTGCTAGGTGAAGGAAACAGATTACAGAACAGCATGATTATGGCAATTACTCCATATTTATATCTATATCTATTCATAGATGTGCGGATATCCTCTGAAATGTTAATAGTAGTTATCTTTGGGTGATAAAATTTGGGGTAATTTTTTCTTTTACTTTTTATAGTTGTTTGGGGCTTTATTTTTACAGGGAGCAGTTATTACTTTTACAAGTAAAAATCTGGCTCTTTAAAGCTTGCAAAATAGGCTCATTTTTTTAAAAACAACCTTCAAATTTCCTAAAGGATGCTTACTATAAAACAAAAGCAAAATCTTGCATGAGGAAAGAAAAAAAAAATCATTCCACTTCCCCCATACCTGAACCACATAACATACTGACTATAGTGAGCAGTAAAAGGGAATAAGAGACAGATCCTCTTAAAGGAGAAGCACAGGCGAAAACAAGCTATCTTGACCAAGCATGGATAATATGCATACTTTATAAGTGACTAAAGTATGAAGCACCACTTCAAATATAATTTTAACCTAAGTTTCAATGGCAGCTGATTTACAGGTACAGAATTTCTACTTTTATTGTCTATAGGACAAGAGAGGAAATGTCCTGTGGTTAATAGCAAAGAAATGATGACTTCATTTCCCATGGCAGATTCAGTCACAAAAAAGAGACACACACCATTGATCACAGTACAACTCACACTTTATTCCATTGTGATTGGTATACATGTAGGATTGGGACAGCAAGAGACTAAAATCAGTGCAGAGCTTCTCTGGACTAATGGGCCACAAAAGGCATTACTGGTTTTGGCACACAGAGTGGGTACATATATTGGTTGGAACAAGATGGGCAGAAAAGTAAAATGCACAAATCTAACACCATGTTGAAATATGTCTGAGCTTTGTAGCATGTTAAAGAGTAAATAATTACAAAGACTAACATGCAACTCCACATAAGTCATATTATTCATCTGCAGACTACTTTCCCCTTTAAAGATGAAGAAATGGCCTTAGTAATCTGTTCACAGTAGTTTAAAAGCAACCAATACACTTTAGAGAGATCTGCCCACTGATTTCTATAGCAATCCATCATAGTTAAAGAAATAATGCTAAATAATGTATTTGCTCTACATTTTCTTTTTATTAAATTGAATCATACTAGTCAAGTATATCTGACTCAACTTTTGCCTACTTAAATATAATTCTTCATGTTTTTATAATGTCCAAAACTAGTGTGTTAGTTTATCCATCTTTACAAGTCACAACAGACATGAGAGGAATCTATGTAATGGGTATCTTTCTTTTTCAAAGATAACATTATGCTCATGAGAATATCAAAAAAGTAATACTATTCTGCAAGTATTTTAGGTTTTCACATCTTTGTATTATGTGGGGAGGTGAAAGAAGCCAGCCTGGTAGGTAACGCAGCAGTGCAGAATAAGATGTAAAAGAGGCACAAAGTGTCTATGTGATTTCTCAAAATAAAGAGAAGCAAAGGGAAAGAAGCAAAGGAAAGGGAAAATACAAAACTGCCTTTGGCAGAAAGAACTGTTAAAAAGAAAAATCTATTCATTTGCAGTTGACTCAACATAATGGAGAACAGTTCTTTAATTTTCGTGATGACAGAAAGAATGCTATTGAAAATTATACGCCAGTTAGCCTCAACTGGCTGATTGGGTTGTTTTTCTTGTGGTTGTTTTTGAGTCGGTGAGCTCTCCCAGGGAGAATTTCTGCTTTTTGCCAGTGTAGGGCCAGATTTAACCCAAAAGGGCAACCATAATTGCTGAGAACAACTTTTCTTTATTAACTTGAGCATGTGGCTAACATTCATTCTCGCTGGTAAAAACATTACTCACCCACGATGAGATGTTTCAAAATATGATAGTGACCAAGATATGGTTCATTCACTGGATGCACACTGCTAGGTATTTGCATGTGATATGAATTTTAAATAATAAGGAAGAGAAGGCAGAGAAGGTATTTCTGGTAAAATTGCTAGTATAAAATCAGCAAGTAAATGAAAAAAGACAGATAGTGGTCAAGGATTTTTTTTTCGTTTTCCCAGAGGCTTCTCACCTCCATCTGCTGAGGGGGAGGTAAAATGAATGAAGGTAATTAATCCTTTCTTGTTCATCAACATAATGGTGATTTGATTATAAACACAGAGGTGAGCAGAGTGAGAGTTGAAGTAGTATTTCTTAGTCTCCCTGATTTTAAATCTTAAACAACAAACCACAAGGTAATGGAGGAGAGGAGGAGATGACTAGGAGGTTTGATAGCATGCCGGGATCAGTCACCATTCCTCACAAAGTACCACATCCCTAGCCTGAATCTTTCAATTCTAAGTAAAAAGAATGATATCCACCCTTACCGTGGCGTTGTTCCTTTTAAGACATCCATGTCAGTTGAAAACTGTGCAACAGGAAGGCTAGAGAAGAAAGCAGTTTGAATTGAATTCCATAGTAAGCATTCACGGACATTTCAAAGTAGAATCATCCACTGTCTGAGGCTGCTTGTTTCCTGAATGTGCTCCTTGACCATGGGGGGCTGCTCCCTCTGACTCATACTAGACCATCGATAATCATTTTTAGATTTCTCTTTGGGAAGAAATGACTTTGTGAGACCAGGATAACTGGAAGGACTGGAGGCTGGAAATACAGTAAGTTAGGGGAGAGGGAAACATAAATAAGCTGAAGGAAAAAAAAATAAGTCCTTCCTCCAGGTCCTCCATGACCAGTAATGAGGTAAAAATTCATGGAATGTGACTTAGAGACTTTCTAAGATATAGTGCCCACGGGGTGATTCCAAGCTTCTTGATCTAGGAGCCCTTAGCAACCATCTGGTGCCGAGTTTACCTTGCTGGGTGCGGTGCCCTGCTTCTGGACTTTGGATCTCCGGAGCGGAGCCCGTGAGGATGGGCCTCTGTGTAGCTAACGCTGCCCAAAGGGCAGCTCTGATTTTGGTCACGGTTCTGCTGAGGAGCCTGTTTGGCGCCTAGGGGAGGGAGGGCTGGTGGTGACAGGAGACGTGTCTGCAGCGAGGCAGAGGACACTGAGGGCAGACTGGGCTGACCTGCAGGAAGGTGTCCAGAATGCAAGACCCTGGATTTTACCCAAGGGCAAAGTGGCTCTGATAGAAGTGGGAAAGGCAAAAGAAAGTACCTGGAGAAACGGTTTTCAGAGTTCAGAAGAAAAAAAGAGAGAAATGGGGGCAATCGCCGGATCAGGAATTTCACAGGAACCAAACATAATTTATGACACAGAGAAAAAAACCTAGCTTATCTGACTGATCAAGAAGACATTCTTCGGAATATGTTGCAACTAAACGATTTTCACACAGATAATACGAACACTAAAATGAGTGTTTCCACACTATTATTAATCATATTTCAATGACTCATTAGTTCTATATTTTCTAGGTTGCTTAATTCATTTAGCACATCCACAGCTTAGGTACCACCGTGAGGGGAAGGAGGGTGAGGGTGCAGAAAATGAAGCAATTAAACTTAGAATTAAATTTTTGTAAACAAGAGTTAGTAGCACAGTGGCACAGTAGATTGTCAAGAAAAACAATGTTAGTGGGTACAGAGTCGTCAGCCTGGACCGGGCCATCTCGCCGGCCACAAGGGAGGGACTCTGCGGCTCAGGAGTCCACCTTCTTGTTAATAAAAACCGAGCAGCAGGTGAGCAACCCATCCACCTTTTCCAGTTCAGACATGCTGACGGGGATCAGCAGATACTCTTTCAGTTTCTCATAAACCTACAATGAGAATGGAGGGTAAGGGAGAGCGTTACATTTCTGACTGGTCACTACTCTCAGGTGTGGAGAATTAATTCCGTTCTTGCGTCTAAGCATTTCACTCATTTAACCCTAACACACGCACGTGACCTCTGCCACACACACGCCCACAAGCCTCCTCATAGAGCTGCTGGCAATTGGTTAACCACTTACTCTATGCTTTAACCTCAAAGCCGAAGATGTGTCAGAAATGTGGTTGTTGCTAGAAAGCGTCTTTACTCTGCCGTTGTCATTGTTGGATTAAGTGATTAATGAAGTCAGCGGCTGTGTGTTCAGTGTGACCTTTTCTCTCTCTTTCTCCATACTTGCAAGCCCTCTCAATTATGCTTTATTGTTTCTTTCCTTACCAAAATCACTGCAAAAATTTGACAAAGTGTAATTTAAGTGAATATTTCAGATCACACTGCTTTTAAGTTATAGGTGCGAATTTTATAGCATCTTTCAACACTAATGGAAAGTGTGTTTCTAACCTTTAGATTAACGGTTCATAGATTTTTCTCTGTGATAAAAGAAAGTACACTTTTAAAAACAAAATCACTTGAAACATACTGCCTAAAAACAACCAACAACCTACCATGCTTTCTTTTTGTGTGGAGGAGCTACTTAAAATTCAACACAGCAGTTAATTGCGAGTGCCGGAACCAGCTGGAATTGGGTTCCCAACCCAATGATGTCAATTTACAACTATAACTTCAGTTCAGTGACATTCCCCCTGGGCCTGCTGAGTTCTCTGTAAGACTGAAATAATAAAACTGGCCTCCCAGTTTATAAGGACTATGCAAGACAATGCCTGTTGCTTGCTTGGTACAGCACCTGGCACCAGAGAAGCCCGCAGTCATCAGCCATCGTGTTATTAATAATCACAGGAGTGTTATTAATGTCACCGATATTGTTGATAGACACAGGCTGAATTAAGAAGCAGTTATTGATCATCTGGTAGTCAGGGGATTCTATGCTGGGGGTCCAGGTTTAACAATCCCGATGCACTTGGAGTGTGAGATCCACTATTAAGCCCTGGTCTGAGAATTTTACATTTTCTGCAGGTTCACACTCTTTAGCCAGGGAAACAGAAGGAAATCATTTGTACATTTTCCCCACCCTTCTCTTTTTATCTGTACTAAGAGGGTAACAAAGATTAGAGGGCAAACCTAGTAACAATATAGTATTGCATCTTTTAAAAGTATTTGTAATATTCCTAATATTTTCAAAGAAAAAGTCAGTGGTTGCTAAAGCCTCTTCTGTAATGTTTCATATAAACGTTCCTCTGGGCAGAGTTGAAGGAGTCGAAGTGCCTACAAGACACGCACTTGAGGAATCTATAGTTGAACACTTTCAATTCACTTGGTAGGACAAAACTGAAATTACTAAGGTGCACATGACACTGGCAGAGTGCCCTGAGAGACAAGGGAGATTTTCTTAGACCAGGAAAGAATTCCAGGTCCAGGGACAACTCCCTTGTTGGAGTACAAATGCAGAGACTCCTGGTGGGACCAGCTCGCCGTTTGCAGGAGTGCCATAATTCTTCCTGCACCATCTTCTCACCACCCAGGATATGTAGTCCTCTTTCTTGCATCATTGACAATGAGCACACACCTCTCTGGGTCATTCATATTCCTCTGCCTTAAGAAGCTACTAAGGGGCACCTCAAATTTGTCCGAAAACAATGAACTGTAGGTCTTTATGCCTGATGAGTATTGATGTGGAGAGGTGTATCAGAGCTGAGCACAGACTTGGATGGCTGGAGTATTTATTTGAAAAGCTTTGAATACCGTGTGTGATTGTGTCAACTACTGTGAATGCACTAGTGACAGATGACATGAAGGAGAAAGTTGAGTTCTATAAACTTTCCCTGTGCCCTTAATATCCTTTCTGCTTAATGACTTGATGTATATAGAGGAAAAAGAAGACCCCATTTGTTACTCTACCATAAAAATAAACCCCAAGGAGGCCTATCCAGCTGCAGTGGCCAGGAGGAAAGCTGTTTTTTACCTTTGCACTTTCCGGGTACTCTTCTGGGGTTTGGTGCAGCAAGACGTGTCCTTTGCCAGGGATATTTAGATATATACAGTTTGCAGCCATGTCATCAGGCACAGTGAGCTTGTCATAGCGGTGGTCACTCATCTGTTGCATGATCTATAAAAAGAAACAAAGAGGGTCTAAGCAGCGTCTCCCACACTTTCAAACAGAAGGAAGACGGTGTGGCAGAATGCAAGCTTGCAAATGACTCCGCAGGCGGCTCCTCTGTTCCAGCTCCTGGTGATCACTGCCAGTCACTTAGGAAGGGAAAAGGGAAACCTGATTAAGGTATGATGGGGGGGAGAATTGCAAAAGGTGTCTGTTGTTCTTTTAAAGTGTGTGTTTTGGGCTGGGGATTTAGCTCAGCAGTTATAGTGTTTCTATTTTTAAAAAAGTTTTAAAACTGTTGATTTTTCTAGTTTTTGTTTATAAGACCTATCGGTAAGGCACAAATTGCCCACAGGGGAGAAGCCCAGCAGGGGTTTTGATATCATTGGCTGAGTAAGCAGGGCTTCTCTCATCTATAAAAAGAAGGACAATAACAGTAATCGGGTGGGTTAATAATCAGATTTAGCAGTAAACTATCCCCACCCCAAATTTGCTCTTCTATGTACGTTCAAGTTGAATGTGCCTGTCTGTTCACAGGTGATCCCCTTAATATAAAGAGCAAAAGAAAAAACAATGACAAACTGGTATTTCTAAGCATTAGCCTCAAAGATTCTGATTTGGCAGATTTGGGGCAGAGCACCGGAATTTGGATTTTGAAACCTCTCCAGGGTGATCTAAGGCAGAGAGTCTTTGGATCACACATGGAGGAAAACTGACTTAGCAGGTCTGTTGTTCAAATGACACATCTACTGTTACTTTAGTGTAAAGAGCTTTAAAAAGAATGCAATGTTTAAAAGGTTGATAACTCATCCTTATTACAACAGAATAAAAAAAATCTCAAAATAACCTCCTTCTTCTTCAAACAACAAAAATATTCAAATATCAAAGAAAAAAAGCAAATTTTATTTTGGGAGTAGTCCGGTGGATTGTGCCCTACTTTACCAATATCCATACATTGTAAAGAATTTGCTGAAATGCTAGGATATGAAGCTATAACATGATCTCTCCCATGATCCAGCTCGAATCTACCTATTTTTCACTATTTGTGTTTATACTATCCAGTAGACTGCCCATACAGTCATAGCAGCAATCAGACAGTAAGGTTAATGGTACAGAAGAGTAGAAGAGAGACTGTGTGCTCCCTGAGGAAATTAATTCCCAGGGGAACACAAAGAGTGGGGCACAGTAAACCCTCTTGGCCCCCCAGTCAGGCAGATCATTCACTTCTACTGTGGAGTACATCACGGGTGGAGAGCAGCCAGGAGTAATCTGACAGCGGCTGCCCTTCACAGAGAAGTAAACTTCAGGAATGTGGATGAACATAGCACGAAAGGCCTGGAGACACAAAAAAGGGCAGGATGTGGACCCTGTTTTCTAAGAGATTACAGTCTACTGAGGCCTCTGATAAGCAAACAGATGATTATATTACAGTAAGAACAACCAAGACATCAGGCTAAATACATTTATTATTTAGTCTCAAAATTCCCATTTTATAGACAAATGAAGCGAGCGGAAAGAGGTCAAATAATTTGCTCAAGGGTATACACATTGATTCAAATCTGCCCTGTGCAACTCGAAACCTGCTTTCTTAATGGTCTCATTTTGCTTTTTCTTGATCTTCCTACCTCAGCAGATCTCTCCCTCCTATAAGCCACCATAATGTCTACCTTTCATATTCATCTACTTACTTATTCTCTTGCAATACCATTAATTCTTTCTTCATACATAATTCTATTATAATATGGTCCAGTTTGGTGAAGTTAAAGGAGTTAACGCAATCTTTTTTTTTTTTTTGAGACAGGGTCTTGGTGTGTATGTATGTAGTTTAGGCTGGCTTTGAACTCACTATGTAGCCCAGGTTGGGTTCAAACTCAGCAATCTTCCTGCTTCAGCCTTCTGAGTGCTGGGATTATAGGCACACACCACCACGCCCGAATGTTTTGCACTTTTAAAATTAAATTATTCTGTGAAGGGCTAAGCCCCTAACACAGAGCAGCTGTGGAATGGGTCCTTCTTTTGTGCCCTGATGGAGATGGTTTAGATCTGTTCCAATGTGTGGGCAATTAAGGAGTTAAAGACATTCCTAGTGATCAACTTTTCTAAGCAAATCAACATATTAAATTTAGCCCTCTCTATGAAATGAATATGCCTAGAAATAACATTAAAAAGTTTAAAAGGAAAAATTCCGCACTCAAGCAGCTTTTTTCTGCTACAAATTGCTACTTAATTACTTTTTATGCAGACTTTCTTTTTGGCTGTTTCCAAAACACAATGGTAGCTGGACCAGTCTACATTCCCACCAACAGTGGAGGAGGGTTCCTTTTTCCCCACAGCCTCGCAAGCACTTGTTATTGGTTGATTTTTTCATAAACGCGGTTCTTTCTAGAGTGAGATGGAATCTTAACGTTGTTTTGATTTGCATCTTTCGAATGACTAGTGATGTTGAATACTTTTTCATATATTTATTTGCCATTTTTATTTCTTCATCTAAGAAATGTTTATTCATTTCAGTTGCCCATTTTTGGACTGGGTCTTTAAATTTGGGAGGTTTGATTTTTTTTTTTTTTAGTTCTTTGTATATTCTAGATGTTAGACTTTTGTCTGATGGATAGCTAGCAAAAATTTTTTCCCAGTCTGTGGATTTTACTAGCACGTGGTCCCAAGCACTGATTCTTTGTATTGTTTCCTGTGCAGTCTGGGTTCTGTTCATAAATTTTTTCCCCTACCCCTATGTCTTCGAGGGTTCTTCCTATTCTATTCTCCAGTAAATTTAGTGTTTCTGTTTTAATGTTTAGATCGCTGACCCACTTCGATTTTAGTTTAGTGCATGGTGAGAGACATGTATCTAGTTTTAGTTTTTGGCATGTGGCAAGCTAATTTTTCCAGCACCATTTGTTAAAGAGGCTATCTTTAAATCAATATGGAGATTCCTAAAAAAACTACAACTAATGGTTCCATTTGATCCAGCTATTCCCCTACTGGGGATCTTCCCAGAAGAATTAAAATCATCATACCACAGTGATATATGCACAACCATGTTTATAGTAACACAATTTGTAATAGCTAAGTCTTGGAAACAGCCTAAATGCCCAACAACCAATGAATGGCTAAAGAAAATATGGTTTTTCTACACAATGGAGTACTACACCACCATAAAAAAGGATAAACTAGAGTCATTTGTATGTAAATGGATGTTCCTGGAGAACATACTATTAAGTGAATTAATAATATATATTTAAGCACGTTTTTTGACTTACTGGTTTCCTCACCTATAAAATTGGGATAACAGTCTTTCATAAACTAATTATAAAAGTTAAATGAAGACATGTACATAGTAACACACCCTCAGTAAGCTACCAATATTTTATGACATGACCAAACAAGATCCAAGTTCCCAGGCTACCATCCCATCTAAACATTATTGCAAGCTACTTCCTTTAAATTCATTCTTAACATAACCTGTTTTGGAAGTTGATCCTTATTCTACAAAACACATAAGATTATATCTTCGGTGGTCCCTTGGTGGTTTTGCCAGTCTCCTTTTTTACTTTTTCTTTTCTTTCTTTTACATTTCTCCTTTATTATTAATGCCTATTAATCTTACAAAATTTTGGATTTCAATGCATATACTTTGATTCTATTTCCTCCATTAACCTCCCTCATAGTGCCTCTCTTTTCTCTTATTCCTTTCCTCTCTTTTCTAATAATATTTTCCTTTTTGCTTTCTTGTCATAATTTTTAGATTCAATATATTAGGGAGGACATGCGATATTTATCTTTCTGAGGTTGGCTTATTTTGCTCAGCGTGATGGTCTCCAGATCCATCCATTTTTCCTGCAAATGACAAAATTTTATTCTTCTTTACATTTGAATAATACTCCATTTTATAATATACCACATTTTCTTTATCTATTCATCTGTTGATGGGCACCTAGGCTGATTCCATATGTTGGTTATTATAAATTGTGGCACAATAAACACAGGTATGCTAGTATCCCTATAGTAAGCTGACTTTAATTTCTTCAAGTACAGACCAAAGAGTGGAGCAGATAGATCAAGTGGTAGGCCTATATTTAGTTTTTTTTGACGAACGTGCATACTGATTTCCATAGTGACTGTACTAATTTACATTCTCACCAGCTGTGCAGAATGATTTCTTCTACCCTTCCCCCTTGCATCCTCATCATTTATTGTTTTAGTATTCTGAGTAGGGTGAGATGGAATCTCAATCCAGTTTTGATTTCTCTAATGGTTAAAGATATTGAACATTTTTTCATATACTTATTGGTCATTCATACTTTTGACCAGTGTCTGTTCAGTTCATTTGCCCATTTATTAATTGGACTATTTGGCTTTTTGGTGTTAGGTTCTTTGAGGTCTTTATATATACATTAGATGTTAATCCTCTGTTGGAAGAGTGGCTGACAAAGATTTTCTCCCATTCTACAGGCGGCTTCCTTTCTCCTAAGGCCTGTGTTATTGAACACTTAATTGAATAGTATCGGAGCCCTAGCATCCTTTCTGGCTAGATTCCTTAGAGAGAGAATTGTATACAGTTCTCAAGCTTTTCAAAAATAAATGCACATTTTAATCTGAGAATTTTCATTAAGTTTCTTTCTTCAGCCAGACTGCTGGCCTTGAATGAAGCCCAGGTAATGCAGTAGACAGAGCTTGGCCTTCAGAGGCTGTTATGGTCTGTGCCTAGATGTCCCCCCAAAGCCGCACGTGTCATAGGTGGGACTGGATCTAGAGTGTGTGATTACTAAATTAGTCCACTGATTGCTTTGGCATAATTCTGCTGGGATCAAGGACGTGATACTATGATTAAGGGTGCTGGGTTTAAGGGTGCGAGTGCTGCTCACCCTAAGGGAAGATAGCCTGGATAAAATATCAGGGACAGACAGAGGCTTGTCTATTCCTTTGCTACCCTCTCGCTTGCCTTGCTCCTTTCTGCCTGTCTGCCATGCCACCTGCCTCAGATTCAGCTGACTGTGGACTGAAACCTCTACAAACTGGGCTACATAACTGTGGGCTTTCTTTCCTTAACTTTGGGTGTTGGGTATTTTGTCTCAGCAATGAGAGAAAAGGAACTATGACTGAGGCAGAGAGTCCTGCGTCTGAGGCCGTATTAGGCACACAATAACTCTATGACTGTGGGAAAGTCACTTAAATTCTCTGAGCCTCGATTTTCTCAGCTGTAAAGTGGATGACAATTCCATACTTACTCCTCATAGGGTAACTATGAAAATTAGTAAAAAAAAAAATAATGTATGTAAAGTGCTTAGCACAAATTTCCAGCACATGATTAAACACATAATAAAGGTGAACTCCCTTCCCTCTTTGTTTTTTGCAAATTACTTGGCAAATAGCAGGTGACCAAAATATACTTGTAACAACTTGATTCATTTCTTCACTCTTTCAAAAGGATATAGAGAACCTCAGGAGTACACTGCAATCAAATATGTGTTCAAGTATACATGTAAACAACTGCATTCCCTCAGAAAAATAAGATGTATTGTATGTCTAGAAATACAATTCATTATTTAATGTGAAATCTATCTAAAGTCAAATGAGACAAAAAGTTTGTCTTTTACTTAAGATGATACCGAAGGGCACTATACTCCGTGGTTCTAACCCAAATGAGTTTAGATGGCAAGGTGAGATACACAAGTGGTGAATCTGGAAAGAAATGGAGAGTTGGTAACACTTAAAGGCATTAAAACATAGAAAGAAAAGTACCACGTATATCAAATTGAATGTGTAAACTTCTGTGAGTTTGTGACCTCTGTTCTAGTAGAATAGTCCAGATGGCCAATGGGCAGATTGATTTCTTCCCGGGTGTAGTGGGGCTGTCTAGATGCAAAATGGAGGTCAGGATTTGTGAGATTTTTCAGCAGCTGCTTTTCTGAGCAAACTGCTTCTTTCCAGGTGTAGCAACTGGAACCACACTAAGTCTGAATTTCTGCTTATGGTGTGCTGTTGAAGGTCAGTCTGCTCATGTCTGCAGTCTGAACTGTTCTCTCTTCCTTTCATGTGATTTGGACCTAGTTTACTGGAGAAGTTCAGGATTTCTTCCAGACCCCTGGGAGACAGTGTCTTGGGCCAGAACTTACCACACAGAGGTCCTTAAAACATGGTATGTCCAGCCACTGCCACCTGGCTAAGCCTAGACACAAAATCAAAATCCGGAAAATCTACTATTCCCATCGGCTTACCTTCCTAAGTACTTGGAAGATCTGTGGGTAGCATACGGGCCAGTATATTCTGGTGAGGTGCTCCTGCCATTCGGAAGCACCTAACAATTGCTGGTTGTTTTCCCAGTTTAATTCACGGTATCTTGATGATTCATGGCACTCTTTATCCACAGATAAAGAAATCCCACAGGTCTTGATGCAGGATCTTTTGAAAGAGAAAGAAGCATGGTACGAACACACCTCTGAGGCCTGTCTCTACTTTGCCGGCTCCTTATGAAGTCTGGGCACATCTCCCACTGGCCTGTCTGACTCAGCGTCTCTGGTGGTGACTCTGAAGCAGAAGCACGGAATGTCGTACATTCCAGAGGAAGTGTTATCAAGGACTAGCACTGGTGCCTACTTCTTGTTTACCAGTGAGTGAACAAACTAAAATCTTCAAGGTTGTGTCTACTTCAGACAGTGCCAAGGTTCACTGGAGTGACGGAGACTGAGGATTTCCTTTCTAGTCAGGCTTTATGTTGGCTCCATTCGCACTCCCTCCTCACTCCCTCCCTCCCCTCCTGGAGGGAACAATCCTCTCTCTTATTTGAAATCCACATTGTTGGTTTACCTCGCTCTTTAATGCATCTCCCTTTTCTGAGCCCTATATTTACAATTTATAGCTTCCAGTGGGGGCATTCTTAAAATTACTGACATAAGGGCCAGTGCCCAACCTAGAAACGTTTGAAGACAGTTTCACTTTTTCATTACTAGGAAGAAAGGAATTACAATAATCTTTTTTTTAGGAATTACAATATCCTTTATGGGGAAATAATTTAATGCCAAGAATAGATGAAGTAATTTACTGATAAATTCTACTGAGAGTTACTCTTAAAATAAACATCTTAACAAAACTACCAAAGCTACCCTAGGAGAAGCTTTTCAGTTAATTTATCAGGCCCCAGGGTTATCGTTTTTAGACAAATTTAAAATACACTAGAAAAAATGACTTTTAATAACAAACAGGCCCCATTTGGAGTGATGAGTCTACTTAACTGTGAATAAAAGCTGTGTTAAGCCTACCGTCTTTCTAAATGAAAAGGATTTATGAAGCAATAACTGTAAATAATAAACAAGAAATACTTTTTTTTTTTCCCAAGAAAAAGCTAAAGTTGTTTATTCCAAACAAAGAGCTCTGCTATCTTGGATAAAAAACAGGTTTCTCTTTTTCTGTCAGAGTGATCATTTTTCTTTCTTACACGTCGTTACTGTCTGAACATGACAGCTTGCCTTTTATTTATAGCTGGGCTCAGGAGGTACACACATATATAGTATGTAAAATGCAGGGCGCTTGCCACTCAGGGTGCCCTGCAGAGACAGACTCAGGGAGGCCACACCTCTGCAGTGATTCCATGGCATCCGCGTCTGATGGGCACTGTGAGGACGTGCTCACGCCGCAGCTGGGCGGGGCAGTGCCATGGCAAGACCAAGAAGCAGGGTCTGTTTTCCCTTTGTGGATGCACAGAGCCTTTGTGAAAAGATGAGCATCATTTCAAACATCCTGGGAATGCAATTGTTGGGCTGTTTTGTTCTATGTTCCAACATTTTTTTCCTTACAAAGTCGGAGGAGGTGGTTTTGTTCCAGAGCTCTACATAAATAAAGTATTCCTTTAACCCCAGAGACTGTACTTCCTGCTTCTCACTACATGCCATGCCAGAACGGAAAGCAGAAAGCACCTAACCCTCCACACGTCACACAAATTCCTCACCCCGAGAGCAGATTACTCCGTATCCTGACAGGCCTCAGACTCAACTTTGAAAAATCCATATAAACTTTATAGGATTGAGGGGAAAATTTGAGAGTCAAGTCACTATTTCAAATGTCTTTTCTAACTTTTGCCAAAGGAATCATACCACTTTGGGTAACATGATTAGAGTGATTATTACCACAGCCTTTCATGCAGTGTCCTCTTTGAGTTAGGCACCGTAGTGGTATGATGTGGGAAAAACAAAGATGCAACAATAACTTAGTCTTGCCTTCAGGAGATGAAAATCTACAATTTAAGACAGGATTAGCATGTGAAAGGTGTGCAGGCAGTAAAAAGAAAAGTCAACCTCATTTTTATCATAGGCCTCTCCTTAATGAAGAAGTATGCAGCCATAGAGGGAATGGCCCTGAGACCATCTTTGCCATGGCATGATCCTCAGGCTCTGTCACACAGCTGCCGGTGTGGAGGAACTGGCCTTGCTCCCCAGAGTAGTGCTGTCACAGAGTAGAGTGGGAACTCTCTGGCTTTTAGCCCACGAGAATCTGCATGGCTAGTCGCATTAACAACCAGGCATTTCCGGCAGTTCCCAACATTTCTGGGAATTTTCTCATCCAAAGGACTGGAAGGCAGCTCCATTCTCTGGCTTCTTACTCATACTTTCTTTGTATTACAGCAATTATGTAAAAAAAAAAATCCTGGCCTATGTTGTTTAATAGAACAATTTGGGTCTTAATGGTATATGGAAGCAAAGGTGTATAGAAACTATTTACAGATGTTCAGGAACACTCAGTGCACATTTATGGCTCACTCATAGTTGATCTTCCTATGATACGAATATGAATCCACCACAACATACCATAACTAAATCAAGATTAAAAGCAACCAATTATAGAGTCTACTGAGATTCATAGTATGGGATGCACAACCATTTTTCATTGCTACTGGATATCTAAAATCATCCATTCATTTACTTATCATCCATTGAGAAATTTTTTGAGAGCCTGACAATAAAGTGGGCATCAGGGCCTGGCCACCCTTTTAAGCATGAGCAATATAACTATGGATAACATTCTAGAATGACTATCATATCCTTATGTTTTCTAGGCTTTCACAGATTAGCTCAAAATGAACATAGCCTGAAAGATGTTGTCTTTCAAACTTCCTCTTTCTTCCTCTTTGCACTGGTGGGCTATCCTGAGAATAAGGTTACATGGTTCTTCTTAGTTATGTCTGCAGAATTTCAATGCCAAATATTTCGTTCAAAGCCAGTTGCCATGTTCTGTACAAATTATCTCTCATATTTGCTGTTGGTTTCACTCAGTTCATATGGGCCGTATGAAAATATGGAGATTTCTTATGCAGTTAAAACTGTAAAAACAAGTCACATGAATCATTTCTGAGAGGGACCCTTAAACACAGTGGCCACTGTAGAAGGCTGGGAAAACCTCCCACCTCAAGGACACGCCCTTGAGCTCTGCCAAAGAGCTGGGAAGCAGGGCATGGGCAGTGGAACAAGGGAAACATCTCTGAGTGACTGACAGCCCTGATCAGAGTTTTATTTCAGGGGTGGAGAGGAAGGCAATACAGACCATAGCACCCCTTTCCAAATGCAAAATCTGGGCTCTTCCCTTCCCTTATTACCTTTGCCTGTGCATACTATTGCTTTGTAGCAGAAGCAAATCTTCTATGATCCTTTCTTACATCTTGTATGTGAATCATTACACAGCTATGTACTTGGCTCAGGGGGCTACATCCGGGCGGGCGTGCTTCCTCAGAGGCCCGCTTCACCACACCCTTTGACACCCTGAGTTCCACCATCAAAGATCAATTCCCTTAGGGACTAGTACCTGCTGATCTTTAAGATTCCCTTGGGCCATTCAACAGAAAGAAACAACCAGAACACTCATCGTCTACTTATTGATGTCGTTTATCTAGTCTACATTCATTTCTCACAGCAACTCTGAGGACTGGGTGGCATCATCTCCATCTTTACAAACAAGAATCCAAGGTTTAGTGAAATCCAGCAATTTGTCCAAGGTCGTACGTTAAGACTGTGAACCCAGGGTTCATTCCCGGGTTTTCTGTCTTCAAATGCCCATGTTTCTTTTATCACGTCCAACTACTGCCCTGTCACCTTGGAAGGCCACACTCAGAGCTCATTCCTGTGGACCAATTTTTCCTATAGACGGAATTTTTTGACATGCATATATTTTTTAAAGTTTGCATTTGAATGCATTTTAGACAGAGAACATCCGGTCCCTGAAGCCATCTGAGTTTGCTAACAGACTAGAACGTTTGGTTTCTTGGAGCTAGCTGAGCTGTTTTTCTCAGAAAAAAGAAGAACAAAGCCTTTGGAAGGGAAAAAGCACACAAAGCTGCCATGTGGCCTTCAGAGCAGCAGAGGGGCAGGCTCCAAGGTGGGAGATGAGAAATGGCCAAACATGTACAACTGGCAGTGGGACCCAGGGCCACCCTGTCAAGCTGACCCTATCACTGGAGAATTAATGCTTATTCTTCACACAGCAAAAGATTCCCTGGTTATCTCATCAGTAGGGCATGCATTAAAATTTTCTTCTTCTGCAATAATTAGGATTGCTTTGTTCTCTCTCAGTCAGACAAAGATCTCCGCCCAGTCTGCTTGGTCATTCGTGGAAGGGTTGCTAGGATCAAGGAGAAGTTTATACTCACATAAGAGTATTCTTTTTTCCAGAACAGGGTGAAGAAAATTATCATTGGAATTACTTTATTTTATTTATTTTTTTGTGGCACCGGAGATTGAACCCTAGGTAACTGAATACATCCCCAGCCCAGGTCTCTCAATTATATAATTCTGTCCAACTGCATTCTTAGCTTCAGGGGCTAGGCAGAAAGTCTTTTAGCCCTTTAGCTCTTCAGTTCTGGGCAGTAGTGTGTTGACAAATTAGGAGGAAATGTGTTTGAAAATACACTCTACCTACCTACATTTGTTATAAATGTTACTGATCTAAAGGATGGGTAGTACATGGTTTACAAAAGTGTTGAATATTCTTTACTATGAACTTTATTTTGCCAGTTGATTTGCGGAGAATGCTTCTCTTGATTTTTGCAGAGCTTGTGTATGTGAGGCCAAACTATAGCTGTGACTGACCATCAGTGTAGTTCCAACACGCCTGTTAGCTGATATTTTTGTATACATTGATGAGCCAGACAAGAGAAACAATGAAGACATTTATTGGAACTTGTTTGGCAATGATGAGAGTGACTTTTGATGAATTGCGTAATAGTTTTTGAATACTGGAAGAATATTTCAACATTTCTCCTTCAATGTGATGGCTAAACATCAACACATTTTAGAATTTCTTTCATTTTCTTTTGGCTTTCTGATACGGGGCTTTGGTATGTTGCCTGGGGTGGTTTTGAACTCCTGGACTCAAGTGATCTTCCCTTGCTTCAGCCTCCCAAGTAGCTGAGACCACAGGCATGTCCACCACCACACCCAGCTTAACAGACTTTTAAATTTAACCTGCATTATTCATGTTTTCTCCATTACTATGTCCAGATAAACAGTAAAATAAGTCAAGGCCCTATCTGTAGGATTTGCTGATTCCTATGTATAAATACTCCACTGTGGCCACTTTTGATCTACCGATGTGATACCACAGAATGCAGAGCTGGGGAGAGATGCAGAGAGGCACGCTGTTATATAATAATTTCTGCAAACAATCTCAAGAGCACAGCTAGTGGCAAGATACAGTACTATAATTAGGAAGTGACGAGTTTGAAATACTTAGTGCCATTGTTTTTTCATATAACTCATTTAACTGTAAGTGAACACAATTTAATTCTTAATAATAGCTGTATTTATTTAAGCCAGTTTGCAAAAATGAAAAGAGTTCAGTTTGCCTTCTTTAACTCAGCTGCAATTTAAATCCTTGTGTTCTTATTTTACATCATGTATCCATTTTATTTCTAGTTGTGATTTTGCAATACTTTATGCATTTTTGTAATTATAAAATGAGGTGAAATGTTTTTATAATTTTAAACAGTTCCTCTAAAATCATATTTTTAAATTATAAAACTATTATAAAGCAAACTTTCCATAAAATATTCAAATATGAAGAGTTAAAATTCTATTGGACTTAATATAACTACATACATTTGTTAAAATTTATCAAATTATACATTGATAAATGTAGGGCTTGAGGATGTAGCTCAATGGTACAGCACTTGCCTAGAATATACAAGGTCCCGGGTTTGATCCCCAGCACTGCAAAAATGAAAACAAATTGTGAATTTTATTTTATGGAAATTATATTTTGATAAAGCTAACTTTAGGCCAGGCATGGTGATGCATGCTCATAATCTCAGCACTTAGGAGGCTGAAGCGAAAGGGTTGCCAGGAATTCGAGGTCAATCTGGGTGACACAATGAGTTCAAGGCCAACCTGAACTACATAGCAAGACCCTGTTTCAAAAAACCAAAGCAAGCAAGCAAGCAAATTTTAAAAGAAGTTAAAAGTCATCTTTCCTCCCCAGCATATCTTATCTTTCTCTTCTCTCCTTTTCTTGGCCGATAACTAATGATAAAAGTTTGATTCGAAGCCTTTAGACCTTTTCTTACACACCTTCATACTCAAAACAAAACCTATTTATCCTCCTGATCGGTGAAAGGGCCTGAAGTTCCCAGTTCAGAGGCCTAACTCCACTCTTCTAATCTAGTTTCCTTTTTTATAGCTACTTAATCTGCAGGTTCAGGAGTCATTGCCGTCTCTAAGTGCATCAGGGGTAAGCATTAAGTGTGATTTGCTCCGACTGAAACTGGTGAGACAAGGTGACAAATCTCATCCATATTTTAGGACAGGACGTCTCGACCTCAGCACTAGTGACATTTTGGGCTGGATAACAGTTTGTTGTGGGCTGTCCTTTTCCTTGTAGAATGTTTAGCTCCCTGGCCTCTGCCCACTGCATGCCAGTCCATCCTCCAGCCCTCCCTACACCCCACATTGTCTCCAGATGTTGCCAATGTCCCATGGATACAGAGTTCTCTGGTCGAGAACCACTGTTTTAGGAGAAAGCCACCAAATCAATTCATATTTTAGGAGAGGGCAGATACTTTGAGGAAACAGGAAGGAAAAGAAGCAGAAAAAGAAAGAGAATGAAATCAAACTTCCAAGTAAGGATACTATTTATTCTTCTATTCTTCCTCTGACTAATAAAATCTCTGACAGGGAGATAGATGGAATTTAAGTAAATAGTGGTTGGCCCTACAGGTCTTATACAAGAAACCCAAATCCCTCTGAATTACCACAACCAAACTATGGTTCATGATGAGAGCAACCACGGGGGCCTGAACCCATCTCTCACCATGCTCCCTCCTGTCTGGGGTGCTACCTGGGCTCTCTGCATTTCATTTGCACCTCTGAAATGGGAGGAGAAATCTTGAGGTTTTCTTTCTGGACAAGGTCTTTGTAGTCTCAATGAATACTGATAAGGTACTTTAAATACTTGAAAAAGTAATGCTATTGTGCAGAAAACTAAGAATCATTATATTTGCGAACTAGGCAGAATTTGAAAATTATCAGACCTCTTTCCCTTTCATAGAGGTGCAGTGTGATGCCGAAATTAAGTGACTATCCCAAATTGCTCAAAGGCAGTGAACTATAAAGTTAAGACTAGATCCTAGGTCTGTGACTCAGCTCCAGCTTTTCCTGCTGGTCTTGGTTTGGTAGACAGAATTGAAGTGGATCAGGGAAAAGCACCGCCCCCCTATTCCATGATTTGTGTACTATCCTGAGTCAGCAGTTCCCAGCCCCAGCTATACAGTAGAATTAGCCAGACAGCTTCTAAAAAATACAGATGCCTAGGTCCCAACCATAGAGATTTTTCATTTTATTTGGTCTGGAATGGGGCCCATATATAAATATTTCTAAGAACTCCTAAAGTCCTAGGAAATAGGGGCTTTATTCCAAGTGACAATATACTGATTTAAAACATCAATAAAGAAGGCTGGAATGGAAGTTGGAGAAGGCAACTAGCTGACCGTCATCAGTTGATTCAGACAGTAATTTTTTTCTACCCCTACTATGCTTTTTTTCCCTTCTGGTGCTGGAGATTGAACTCAGAGCCTTACACATGTAAAACACATACCCTACCACTGAGCTACCTGGCCTCTCACTACATGTATTTTGACCTCTGCCCCTTCTGGCAACCAACATACTGTTTTAGTTCAATTAAGTCAAGGCATCCAAGTCATTTCAGAACAGATGATTATTTAAAAGCTCCAGAGACACAGCATCACAGAGCTGGCTCTTTGTGCAGGGCTTTGCAGCAGAGCTTGGCATGTGGTAGGTGCTCAGTCATATTTGTTGAATATTAAATGAATGAACGATCTTTTAGCAGTGTGCTCCGGCATTTCAACAACTCTTAAATTCCTCCTAATGCCTCCAGATACAATTCACCGTAAGACTCACTCCAAGGCAAACCTTCAGTGAAGAGCATGAAGAGCTGCCAGTCAGCCCTGCGGCCATATCCTTCTGTGTAATCAGTACTGGTTCCCGAGTCTTTCACTTTAATCAGTTTTGCTAGCTCTCCAGAAATCCTTCTCAAATTCCCCTAACAAATTTCAGAGATGGGGCCAGACTAAGTTCTTATCCAAACAGAGCTCCGGGCTTCCTTCCTCCTTCCACTATTCTTAGTTGTAGAACTTGGTATCATGTTTGTTTTCAAGACACAGGACTTCAGAATCGGGAAGGAAGGCAGGATTTTCTATTAAAGTCTGAGAGTCTATGTGCCTAGTGAGAATTAGGGAAAGAAGAACTGACTTCAAATGTATTTATTTTAATGTGTAAACATGAGCAACAGAAAGAAAAGCCCTATATGGAAAACATGATAGATAGTGTCCATTCAGGGAAGTATTCCCCCTAAACAGACCCAGCATTTTAGAGAGAGCTAGCACTTCATAAGCATTTAGATTTTGATAATCTAGGCAGGAATGATGCATGATTTTCCTTTACATGAGAGCTGTTTCTCTAAAGTGCCAGTTATTTTTCTCACTATATAATTCTGAATGGTTTTAGGTGGCATTTTCTGTTCAAGGACATAACGATTTGCTTTTTTAGGAATGAATTTCTCTCCCTGCCCTCAAATGCCGATGCAGGAAGTGACGTCTGGTGAATTCTGGACAAAGGCCGTGTTTCTAAGAGTGTGGTCTCTGAAGTACCTGGAGCAGAATCCGGCAGCGGCTCCTGAGCCCCACTGCAGTCTTGCCGAATCAGAATTTCTCATGCTAACCCCAGGAGTGTGATGTTCCTTTTAAATGTGTACTTGTGAAATTCTTGAGTTTATTACATTTGAGAACCACTCACAGACTACTCAAATTTAATTAACACTATCATCATACCTGAAACATATCATTATCGCTATTGATAATCCAACTACTAATAGCTGACATATCTTGAGTCCTTATCATTTGCCTCTTTGTGTGTGTGTGTGTCAAACTCTGTAACAGCAAGTCGTCTAGGGTATGTAGTCACAGCTTTGAAACTGGTCTTAACTTTAGGAAGAGATGAAAAGAAATGGCTTTGGTAACCTATCTTCAAAGCCAACCTTTTACCTCTATAGACAGGTAGTGTTGCGAGTAATACGGGGACCCGACTGTGGCAACAGAAATGCTCAAGGAGCATAATTGAAAAATAAGGTTTAGAAACATTCTTAAAGATTGCCAGACTCATATGACATTTTGAAAGATAAAAACAGGGAGGAAATAGTAAGTAATTATAAGAGCAGGGTAGTACTAGTGGGGTGGTTTTGCAGGAGTGTGGTAGCAAATTTCCTTTCAATTCATTTCTCTAGCATGTCATTTTTTTCTACGGATAGCCCAAATCTTAGTATTGTGTCTGGGAGCAGGGATATTTTCCCCAGGGACTGGAGAATAATTCACAGTTAAATTGTCATTTCAAATTTAGTGTCTATGTTTAATAATATGTCTTATTAATCTTCAGCCAAGCAATAGGATACTCCTCAACAACTAAGGCATTTAATACATGTGATTTCCACAGAGTAACCCAAAACTCAACTATCCTTCTTCCAGCTCAACTGACACATTTCTTAATCCCCTCAACGCCAAAGGTATTGCTGTTGGCGTGGCCAAGAGGATCACAGGGGTCATGCTGTAATGTACAAGTTAAGCCTGTGAGACAGGAGTAATCATGGGTTTTTTGGGTTTTTTTCCCCACCTTTTACCACATCAATTTAGCCAAGAAAAAAAGTCTGATGCTGCTAGAAATGGAAGATAGGAAAATGTTGTTAAAGTCACTTTTTTGGGGGAGCGTGTGGGCTTTGAGTGTGAGTAGATGAAGATAAAAATAAATAAATGGTAAAGAGTAAAGGACAGAGACTCCAAATTTGGATGAGCACTGATTCCAATGCTGCCAATGGAAACTGACATGGACGCCAACCCCCTTAGTGTCTTACAAGCTTAGACGCTGGCTGTCTACCAGCACTTCTGTCAGCTGGACGTGTCTGAGTATCACTCAGTTCCCCAAATGTGAATCTAGGTCAGTGAAATCCAGCAAAATATTTCTGCACACCAATTTTCCATGGTTTGTTTCTTCGTATGAGATCAGGAGAGTGGAGTTCATGATGACAGGGAGAGTGTAAATTCTTTATCAACTCCCCAACCCCAAGGCATCCCATTATGGTGGGTGCTTCTGAAGATACTTTGTTTGTCACCAACCTCCCAGGGTCTACCACAAAGCCAGGCACAGAACAGGAGCCCTGCAATTATCTGCCGAAGTGTTGAACTGATTCCTCTTTCTCCCGTTAAAGTCCAGTGGTCTGATGTTCAGTTACCTCTCTAGCTGGTCTCACTTTCTGCACAGCCCTTTCCATTTTCAGAGGTTGGTCTCCTCACCCACACCAACCCCTCATTTATTCCTGGACTGTGCATGGCATCTAGCTGGTTTATTATTTCTAATCTCTATTCCATTAAATCATTAGAGCATAGTACCTTTCTGAAAGACTGCCTTCCACTAAACTCTTTGTTAAAACAACTTGTGGCTCCCCATAACCCACAGAAGAGAAAGCCCCAATTCCTTTGGCTAAGGTACAGGCTGGACCAGTCTCAATTTCTGTCTTGGACCTTATCTCTCTCTCCCTGCTCACAGCCTCTACCACAGCCACTGTCGCTTGCTTATGAGCAGATACTCCTCCATCCTGTCCTGTTTGTAACAGCCATATCTTGTTTGGGCCAACCCGTGGCTTAATTTGGTTCAGGTCCTCTCAGACTTCGACTGTGGCCTCCTGTGATCACTCACTCCTCGGAACTCCTAGGAACTCCTAGCAACTCCTCAGGTTGCTAGGACCTGAGTCATTCATCAGGTACTTAACTTGTGTTATGCAGTGACAGTATTTATCCTTTAACGCTCTCTTACTTCTCCAGTTAAGCTAGAGCAGCTGTGAAGGCAGATATTGTGTATCACCCATCTTGGTATTTCTGTGGTTGGGATAGTATCATTCATATTGTAGTTGCTATTCAATAAATACTGCCACTGTATGGTGATCAGGAAGCCCAAGCTCCAAGTTCTGCTGTGATCTCTTTTCAGTTGCTTTTTAAAAAGTCTTTTTGCAGAAAAGCAATAATAAGAGGTGTTAGAAACTTTAGCTCCCTCCCTTGAATTTTAATGTATGACTTTAAAAATGATCTTGTTAGATATCCAACTTAATAGTTACGTATGTAACTGAAGCTTGCTCAAAGAAAAAGGAATAAGGTTGTAGTCTAACAACCTTAAAGACGATGCTGAAGCACAAGTCTTCTATCACTTACAGTCACTGAAGGGACAGTATCACAGTAGTCAAGAGTCTACTTGAACCCACGGTATTAGTCAGCTTTCTCATTGCTGAAACACAATATCCAACACTCAACACTTGAAGGAGGAGAGGTTTACAGTTTCAGTTCATGGTTGGCTGGTTCCAAGACAGAAACACCATGGTGTAAGGGTCCAGTGGAGGAAAAGCTGCTCATCTTATGGCAGTCAGGAAGCAGAACAGGCATAGAGAGCCAGAGTGGAAGGGATGAGGGACCAGACATAGATCCCAGGCTATACCTTCGTGACCTACTCACAGACATACTTAGAAGTTTGCTCCACCAATCCCTGAAGTGGATCCCAAAGCCAATCAAGTTGAAATGCCATCGTAGCCACCACATCCACTTTGGAATAATCTTTATTGCAAGTGCTTTATAATTATATGGCTGCTATTTATTTACGAGTAGTTGTATACTTGCACCCTTAAGACATGGTCCTTCACCTTGACTGGCCATCATGAAATTTCCAGTGGGAAAAAATGATCCTCTCATTTCCCAGTGAGGCTGATTCAGCTTTGTTTTTTTCAAGAATAGCCTGAGTACAGGACATGGGGTCACACAGGGAGAGCTGGGGGCACAGCCAGAATGACAATCCGTGAATTTGGATTCTAAGTTCACTGCTTTGTGCTCATAACCATTTTGGACTTGTGGACAACTATGTTTCTTGAGTAGAATCAACATGATTATTTTGAAAAGTAATTTCTTCTGTAATATCTGAGTGGTGTGAACTTTATTTTTTCTTTTTCTTTCTGGCACAAGCCTTCACACATCAAGACAGGGCCTGTTGTTAGTTTTTTTCTGGGTGTGTGTGTTGGGGAGGGTATGGAAACATGAGTCACATGTAAGTTTCCTGTTCTCAGAAAATGATAACATTAGTGATTTTTAGTAACTTGGAATATTTTAATAAGGAATTTCAGCATGTCAAATGGATTGAATGATGGTATCCAAATTATTAGTTAGGTATTATGTTTCAAGTTTACAATGTTGAATTCTAGGCAGCAAAAAAAGGTAAAGTGTCTAGCTTTCTGTGGCCTAATTTGGATACTTTCTCTACTTTTATTTTTATTAATTAGAATTTGTTATTTTGCGTCTCATAGAGGTTGTCTTCTTCTTCAGAAGTACATTATTTGGCACCCTGAGCTAGTACTTTTGGAAACTGCAGGTACCCTTTAAGGCAGTAGCCCTCAAATTGGCCGGTGCGTATGAATCACCTGTAGAGCTTTACAAAAATTCAGGTGTTAAACACCAGAATTTTCTGAGCTTGGCCAGGGTCAATATGTTTTCAGAAAGTTTCTCAGATGATGCCAAACCACACCTCTCATTAGGTCCCACTAGTTGTTCTTTTGTAGGAAATATTCTTGGATTACAAAGCCCCTTGTAAGGCCACTTGTTTAACTACCTAACAGCTTCTTGAAATCTCCCTGCATCTCCCATAGAGTCAGTTGAATACTTTTTTTAATGTTCCATTGTGTAACAGACAGGATGAAGAGCACTTAAAATATAATTTCTTCCTTTTTTTCTCTGACATTTTTTGAAGGCTTAAAAGAAAAAAAAGGCATATTATTATTCCCTTTCTCCTACTTGGCCAATTTTGCCTTCTTCCTGCCTTGAGACTAGTGCTAAAATTCAGCACTGGTGTTTTGCTCTCATAGCTTCAAATTATTTACTGCCTTATCATGCCAAAGCATTTTATTTTGGCCACCCCAGACTTGTTGGCATACAACTCTGGGAATACTGTCAGATAAGGCAACTGCTGCCAGGAAAAGAAGCATAAACAGTTGGTACCAACTCACAGGCTATTTGGTTTTGTGTTTTAATTTCTTAATAGAGCTATGATAGCTTTAAAAAAAATCATTGTTTTGTGGGTCTGATGAATACAACTGGAAGAGACAACCAGAAAATAAGACTAAATTAAATCTACAATGGGATTGTCAATATGTCTTTCAAAGCAGAGATCCAAAGTGGAAAGTTTTGTGGCTACACACTGTAATTCCCTGGGACAACAACAACTAAAAATGCAATCTTTATTTTTCCATTGCAATCACCCTGTTGATACTAGCTAATTCTCATTTTGTTTTTGGGTTTTGCTATTGCAGTTCTAGTTGTCACTAAAGGAAATTCCAGGCAATAAAAAACATGCAAAAATCCAAACACATGAAGGGTTTTTCCACCTTCATTTTTATATGACCATCTATAAAATAACACGGACATTTTTGGACATAAAATCAATGCTGATGTTGAGTCAAAATAAGAGGAAACACTGTCAGAGTGATCTCTATTATATAGTTAGTCATTCAAAAGAAAAACAGGCTATGTAATTTAAATGAGCTGCAAAGCAGGCTTTGGTTCTCATTCAAGGAATTTTACGAACACAATTAGTTATTTCAGGAAGGAGATTGGAAATCTAAAAGGCATTTTCATTGGAATGCACTATGAGCATTTTAATTTAAAATTACATGCCTATTGGAATTCCACTTACTGTATTTCAGCTCCATTTACATGACAAAGACATGAAAAAATGGAGTGGTGATCTCCTAATTCTATTTTCAAACTGTAATTTATGGTAGTAAAAAGAACAGAATTATTAATGAAAGAAAGAAAGATACTAAACAAAATTTTAGATATCTAAAGCAGAAAACAAGTGGTTTCTTGCACAGGATAAGGATGGTGAGAATGCTCCTCTTGCTGCCCCGCCAGCAGATGGCACAGCCCCCCAGCACCGGCACTGCCGTCCCCAGCCTGGGTCAGCAGCTTCCTCAGCGGAAGAGTTTCAGCAGAGTTTGAGCTAAAGGTCACCACATCCCCACCTCCTTCCTCCTCTCCTTGCCTTCCTTCCTTCCTTTCTTCCTTCTTTCCTTTCTCTTCTCTTCTTTCCACCCTTTGCTCTTCCTTCCTTCATTTTATTTTTTATTTTTTTTACTCCCAAATGATTGTAGCACTGAATGCTACCAAGGAAACTGAGTTAAAACTCATTACTGAGAATTACCATGAGTCCCTCCTGAGGGCAGATATTACAATCTGTCTTCCTGTGACAGATAGCATGTAATTAATCCAGGTTCTTGGAAAGGAAGGCAGTCGATTTTGGAATGCATCTAAAAAAAGAAAGGGGTGACATGCCCTACAAAATTACTCCTTATAATGTCTTTCTTTTTCCTTAAATAAAATAAAATAAAAACAGGCCAGTCTGTGGAAAAGATAGGCATCGTATGGAGGGTAAAGCAGAAGTTTGGGAAGTAGAACTAGCTACGGGGAAACCATTTCTGTAAGTCAACCATGATCCATTTCAAACAATAGATGTAGTTTTCATAAACTTGAAAAATTACAGTCTAATATACAAAGTGGTCCTCTGGACTAGGACGTCCTCCCTCCTTCTAAAAGTAACCACTCTTTGGGCTGCTAACAGTACAGAACAATTTTGCCTGTTTATATGAATAACACAACAGAGTATGTATTCTTTGAAGGTTGGCTTCTTTTGCTTAAATTGGGTTTGTGAGCGGTGGTCCCAGCTGTAGTTCAGTGAGTTCTCATCTTTCGGAAGGCAGACATTCCTGCTAGAAGATTGCTAGTAGTTCTGATGACTGTGTATGAGTTAACTAGTCTTATGTTACTCCTTTTTATAAGGAGAGGGGCAGGATCAAGATGGAGTTGTCCAGAGGCATGAAGGGAATGAGATAAAAAGTGTGCGAGAAAAACTATAGAAAGGACATGTTGTTCTAGAATAACTTCGATTAAATAATGGAATTGCTGAGATCAGATTTGACGTTAAATATCTTTAGGAATTTTTCAAATTGGTCTAACTTTCAGCACCTTGGCTACATCAGTGTAAGATGCAGTAATAATATGTCCTTCTTTCTTCCATCTCTAAGTTGGTATCCTGTATTAAATATGTTCTGGGCTTTTTAGCAGAGTTGCTAAAATCTTCCTAGATGGATGGTTTCATTTAAATAGCCAATGCACACACTATTAATCGTACTACAACCTAGACAGGTATGATGACTATCTCTAGAAGAACTCACTTCATTAACTGGGAATAGATTGCAACACATTACAAAGTGTTTCAAATGCAGTAAGATTACCCAGAAACACTTGGGCTCTCAGCTTTTCATGAATATGTAAAAACCAGCTTTCAGACTCTGAAGGAAACTGGTACCCAGAGAGCAGTGACAGATGTGGGAAGCAATCAAGTTTCCAGTGTGTGGTACAGGAAGGCACAATTCACCTCTGTTTAAATAATTTGCCCTTTTTAGAGATACCCAAGTGGCCAGGGCCTTCTTTATAGAGGAAAAGACTGAGAAATCAAAGTTTACAACAGAAAATATACACATTCAGGACTAAACTCATGACACTCTCAAGACCACTCAGATCCTGGATGCCAACAAAAAAAAAAAGGAAGCGGGAAAGAGGGATAGTTAGAAAAAGAATAATAGAAAAAAAAATAGGTATGGAGGACAGCAGGTGCTGTAGTTTAGATCTGAAGTGTAGCCTCTAAGGCTCATGAATTAGAGGGCTGGTTACCAGTCAGTGGTGCTACTGGGAGGTTGTGGAATCTTTAGGAGAGAGAGACTAGAGGAAGGAAGAAAGGTCACTGGGGTGTGCACTTGAAGGGATGTTGGGGCCCTTCCCTCTTCATCTACCCTCGCCGCTTTGCTTTCCTGTCACCATGAGGTGACCAGGTGTTCTCTGCTACACACTCTTTCCAATGATGTACTGTCTTACCAGAAGACCAAAGTCACATGGCCAAGTGACCATGGACTAAAGCCACTGAAACTGTGAGCCAAAATAAACATTTTCTGCATTTAAATTGATTTGTTGTAGTGATGGAATGCTAAGACAGTGGGAAACTAAGGCAAGGAGAATTAGGTTCCAGGAAATCTGATTTTAGAACCATGAGATCCCATTCAAAATGCTATTTCATCAGAGCTCAGTATTTACAAAATGGGGAAACAAAACCAGTAGTGCTTTTGCTCTTTGTAAATAATCTCTCCATTCATCTGTCTTTCTGCCTGTCTGTATCAGTGCTCTTATCTCTGTGTTAATTGTGGGACTTAACCCATTATTAATTTTGTTGATAGTTCTAATACAGGAGTCAAACTGTTCTCAAATAAATAAGCAGCTCATTTTACCTAAATGTGAATTTTACCAACCCACCTATTTCTGATCTGAGCCCATTCCCTGAAGGAGAGCTCATTATTCTCCAGTTCACTTTGTCCTCATGTTCTCACTACAAAGTAAAAGGACATTTTTGATGTTAGAAACATGGCAGGTGGGCATTTGCCAACTCCACAGGCCCATAGTTAGGCAGCACATTTGCTGATGGACAATATGATCTCCAAAGAATGCCTTTCTAGCTTGCAAAGATTATTTATAGCTTCTGACACAGAAAGTTTCAAGTACAGAATGAATATCATTATTAATACTAACTTACATGAACTCTACAGGAAGGACTACGAAGTCTTCATAGGATGTCCTTAAGAAGTGTGCTCTTAGAGAACTCCACGATGGGACAGGATGAACGGAGAAATGGGAATGAGTTGCTGAGACACACAGTGGGACTTGGGGGCTTGCCTTCCTTTTTGAGGTATCAGGGGTCCTCTTTTCTGACTACAGCATCTTCCCTGTCTAATTCTTTTTTCTTCTGAAAGGAGTACAGGTGCAAAATATCTGAGAAAATATCCTTCTGCACAAAGACCTGTGGGTATATAGATTTCTGCTTCACAGTGATAATCTTGTCTCCTTCACTTTAAGTTCCAACCTCTTTAGACCTTACCTGACCATCCAGAAACCACTAAGAAGATATTTTGTTAGTTGGGTTGATTTGCTTATATCTCATGAATATGTTTTGCTTAGTCTTTGCTTACACCACACTCCCATCCATCCTTCAAAATCTGCATCTTGCCCCATTTTCTCCAGGAGGCTTTTTGGAATATTTAGCCCTCAGAGAGTTCCACTCTTTCCTCTGAACTTTGATAGCAATTAGGATGTATCTTAGTTACTTTTTCTTATTGCTGAGACAAAATACCTGAGACCCAAAGTTAAAGGAGGAAAGGATTATTTTGGCCAACAGTTTGTAGAGATCTCAGCCCACAATTGGCTGGTTCCAAGGTGGAAGAGGGTGACAGAGGAGCATCAACAGAGGCAAAACAGTTCATCGTGGGCAGAAGGAAGCAAAGCAGTGAAGTAACAAACAAGCAAAGCAGCAAGTGACAAGCAACAACAACAGTCCTCTTTCTGTCTTATATTCTATCCAGGGGCAGGTAGCACTCACACCCAGGGTAGGGTTGCCTTAATCCTAGCATCACACCATGAATCCTTCCCAGCATCATATCCTTAATCCCAGCATCACTCTAGATCCAGCCACCTCTGAAAAGCTCCACCTATGACTGCATGAGTCTTTGGGGAGATATCTAGACAAAGCCATAACAGGGTATGTTTCACATACTAGCTATCACATACTACATACTAACGGGGTGTGTTGTGCATAATGTATTATCTTTTATTCTGTTATATGTTAATTTCCCCAGACTACTGGCTTGGGGACTTGAGTCAGTTACTTAGTACAGTACACTCAGAATGGCAGAAGGGGCTACTTTTTCTGATTTGTCCACCAGAAGAGACTCTTTCTGCTGATTCACACAAAGCATGGCATGGATCAATTTAAACTCTCTCCTTCCCTTACAATCCATTTTAGACATGTGCAGACCAAGTCAGCTGCTGCCATGAGTAGATACCAGTTGCTCCCTAAGGAGAAATAACATCTTCTTACATCCCCCAAATGACACCATTCATCAAACACTTTCTTTCAAGGCATCATTTTTTTTTATACACAGAAAGCTGACACTGTTTTCTGGATGAAGCAGAATGAAAGACATACTCTAAATGAAACTACAGAAAACCTGCCATGATACAAATCAAATTCTGAGACAGATAATTCAGCGATCATTGTTAAAAGCCCTGGAAATACTTTCAAAGGTAGTGTCTAGGAGAAGGGAGAGGAAAGGCCAGAAGGGCCAGCTGTAGAGAATTCAGAGGGGAAATTCAGTTCAAGGCAATGATTGCTGCCCAGGCAGACAGCACCAGGGCTGGCAATGAGGGAGAAGAGCAAAGACCCAAAAGGGCAAACCAATAAATTGTATACAATGGGACATACTTATCTGTTCTCTTTGCCTAAGAGGAGTTTCTGGTTTTGCTTCTTGAATAAGTCATGCAGGTTGATGTGCAGGGCCTCCTCAGAGAAGGGCTGCAGTCCCAGCCCACCATTTAGTGCTAGCCTTGACCTGGGGTCAGTCAATCAATCCAGTTTTCTTTTCAGGAAAAATGAGATAACACTACTCCATTCATTTATTCATCTATTTAGGGCTCACTGTGAGCCAAACATGACAGAACGGTGAACATGACACACAATATCTTTGTCCTTATAAGGCATCTAGGTCATTGCCCTGTAAGGCAATGGGAATCTAGATCCCCAGGTTGAAGTCATGGAGAACAAAAGTGTCTCTGAATGGAACTCACTGTAACAAGGGAAAGGTGTCTTCGTCATCAGTGACTTTTGTACTTGATCTAGCTGTGTGACCTGCAAAGTCTTCATTTTTCTAGGCTTTCTACTACCATCTAAAAACATGAGGGAATTTCCTGGTCCAAAGTTTAATTATTCCAAACACAGAAGTTAAGCTTTTTAGGTACTTCTGCCTCAGGGCTTTCTAAAAGATTATTATGGATTAGTTCAGACACAACAGAAAGACGGGATAATATAACAAGCCATGTGTACCACCTTCCCTACTTAAGAGAAAAAACACCGCAAGGAGCTCTGTCTGGTGGCCCCGCACTTCTATCAGTAGGGTGCATAACTGTGAGGGTTTGGTGTTCACTGTTCGGAATCCCGGCTGCTCCAGGAAGCCTGGTGTGTGTCTAAGAACGGTCTTCCAGTGAAGAGCTCTTCCTACCCCTGGGCGCTCCTGGCTCCTAATGAATACCAGATCACGAGGGTGCACATCACACACAGCTCAAATGGCAGTCTGTTCTCTCCCTGCCAGTTCTGCTTACTGCTCACCCAGCAGACAGAATCAGAGAAACTGCCAGTTGCAAAAAAGGAGCACAGTTTTATGTTTACCTTGAGGGCCTTCTGTGCAGATTCACTAGACCCAATTGCGATCAGGTTGGGCCCAGCCATGCTGCAGAAGCTCTTCAAATGCAAAGAATCAGCCACTGGGACTGTGGAGACCGCATAGTCCTATGCAGACAAATGGAAAAACAACAAGTTTGGTACTGCACAGTGATTCTAAAACTGATTAAAAACCTGCCTAAACTATGCTTACTCCTTTTGAAGGCTGCCAGGCCATGAATATCTGGAAGCAAACCTTGGACCTGTTGGTTTTGGTATTGGGAGTTAAATGAAGACTGCTTCTAAGAAGAAAGCACAGAATTTCCTTCCAGATGTGTGGCTGTGTCAACAGCTTTGCCAGCTATTTGGCTTATGGGGTGGATTACTCCAGGAGGGTGGTTTGAATATGTTGTGCAAACTGTGGTTCAGCCAGAGCCTCACGTCCTTGTGGGGAACAGAGCTTCTGGGAGTTATATTCTGTCCTAAGCAGTCTGGTGAGCCAATCTACTGGTAATCAGTAGAAGGGCCTTGAAGGGAGGCACATGCAAAATTTAGCACACTTTCCAGCACACAGTAGGTGCCATGCGCAGGTGACACTTGAGTCCAATCTGAAATGCCACATTTCATATCAGAGTCAACTAGGTCTCCAGAATTTTTTTTTTATGTCATTGATTGTGCCTGTAACATGTGCCAGCTGTTTGTATGATTGCATAGGAGAGAAGAGAAGATGACCATGCTAAGTTCGCCAGTTGCTCCTGTGGTATAGTAGATCAGTGAAGTCTAATTATTGAGAAACTGAATTTGATAGCTTTTAAAACTTTTAGCAAATGTACAAATAATAGTAGGAATTATTTTGCAAAGCTGGTGAAATAGAAGCACCATTACTCATGACATGTTGATTCAATGGGTTTGTGAATATTTATTAATTACTCTGTGCCAGGAATGAATTATCCTTTACCTACCTTAAAAGTATCAGCCAAGATTTCAGCACCTCGTTGATTTGTCCTTTTGGAAAGGCCCACAAAAAATTCTCTGCCTATAACAGATGTCATGGAACACAGTGAGCGTGTGGTCCCAGAGATGGCGCACTATTTCCTCTACCTGTAAATAATGACCTTAAAGCATCACATAGTTTTTTCCTGCCACAGAGGTGGCTCCATCAAGAGACCCCTGCTCTCTTTACATAAACATTGATTTCAAATTATTCCTCTTAAAATAAGCCTTTTCAAATTCGTAGGCACAGAAAGGATGATGGTGGTTTCCAGGAACTGAGAGGCAGAGGACCTGAGGAAGTCACTGTGTAATGGGAACAGAGCTCCAGCTTGGGAAGATGGAAGGTTCTGGAGATGCGTGGGTGGTGATAACTCTACAACATGCAGATATGAACTGCCTCTGGACTAGACCCTTATAAATCTTATGTTGTGCATATTTTACCACAATAAAGAATGAACTTTTTACTTAGGAAATAATAGAATTAAACACATTAATGATCTATAATATAGCAGTGACAAATTAGCAGTATTACCTTTGGTTCCCCTTTGAAAGAATAATACTAGATGTTCTTAATGAGGCTGGATGACTTTTCTTGCATAGATCATGTAAAGCCTGAAGAAACCACCCGGGTAAAATGAGTTTAATGTTGGCTGACCTTCAGGTATAAGCTCTGAAGAGCTCTGCCTTTTAAACTATCTGCTTATTTTAACTCAAAACATCAAGACTTCTATCTGCAAAATGCAAAAGTTTGGGAGGATCGAATTTTCTTATTATTTGACTTTTCTGAAATTCTGCAGTTTGTCTACTCATAAAGAACAACACTAGATAAAAATGGTCTCTAAATTATAGGGAAAGAATGTGGAGATTCTAATCTTCCCTTAATTCTTTGGTAAACTAAGTCCATCAATGGATGAATGGATTAAAAAAAATGTATGGAGTATACTCTGCCACAGAGAAGAATAAATTTGAGTTACCTGTAGGAAAATGGATGCACCTTGAGACTATAATATTCTTTTTTTATTTTTATTTTTAAAATTTTATTTTAATGGTACATTTTAGATGTACATAGTGATAACATTCATCATAGGGGATTTGTACCTGTACATGACATACCTTGTTGCTTCTTTTTATTGAGACCATAATGTTAAGTGAAGTAAATTAAATACACAAGCTTAAATACTGCATGGTTTCAGTTATATGAGAAACCAAATATATAAATACAATATATAAATATATAAATATAAGGTAGACAATTAGAAAAAATAAAAAAGAAATCTTCATGTCAAAAAAACAAATAAAAAATCTTAAAAAAAAAGAAATGTGGGGGGAAATATTCAAAGAGAAATCCGTTTCTTTCTGCTCTGCAGCGTCATGGTAAAGTATAAGAAGGTAGCCATGTACAAGGGATTCTTTGGTAGATTTTACAAGGGCTTACCTTTACTATTCATCCTGTCCTTATAAAAGAGGTAAATGACATAGGTCAGAGGATGTGACATATTCCAAGGGCTCACACTATTGGCAGACACAATAATCTTTTGTGGAACACTGACAGTGTTTTTTGGCAAGGGTATGATTGTGTTGCCCATTAAGAGAGCTCTATTTAAAAATCAAACTTTAATTTATGGAAATGTCTTTTACTTGACAAAAGTATTAGTTTATTTAAAAAGTCACCTACAATTAAAATAGTCGTTTTGTTAATCTTGTAAGATAGAAACAGATTTATACATTAGATTTATACAGACCTTTTAAGAAAAACACTTCATACATTTAGGAAGTTTTAACATATTTATAGAGGGACAGGCATACTAGTTCCATTTTATAAAACTAAAGCATGATAATATGAAGATAAGAACACATTACTTATTTTGGTTAAAAGTTGGACTTCTCTTTCAGGCAGTATTGTAGGCAAGATCCCTAAATAACTTTTGTGACACAAATAATTACAGTACTAGAATTGAAATATTAATTTTTTGTTTTTATGTCTCATGTGTCATTTTCTTCTACATCAATTTACTCCCTCCTCTTCCTTTTACTTCATTAATTTTTTTTTTTTTTTTTTTTTTGGTGCCGGGGATCGAACTCAGGCCCTTGGGCTTGCAAGGAAAGCACTTTAACCACTGAGCTAAATCCCCAGCCCCCTACTGCATTAATTTTTAAGAAAAACCAGGCCATTTATGCTTTTGAGTATCCTACACTGTGGATTTTGGAGTTGGCTGATTACTTCTTAACATCACTTAACATTTAAATTGTCCTTTGTATTTTCAGGACACTGGTAGTTTAATGCAGATAGTTAATTAGATTCTCTATTTTTTGAGAGGACTATTTCAGAGGTGGGGCTATTACACATTCTGATTCTTCAATTAAGGATTTGGTTTATTGTAAATATAATTCATGATGGAAAGATGAGCTAAATGAATCTTTTCTTAATATATCCACCACTAGAGGAGTGGGTTGGTGTTCCAGCAATTTACAATAATGCCCAAATTAAAAAACAAATCGTTATCCTATGAGTCAATGATTAAATAACACAGAAAATTAGAGAAATTTAAAACTAAATGGTAACAAAAATACTCATACCAAAGCAAACCTTGGACAGAAAGTTAAACAGTTTTAAATACTTGCATTGGAGAAGATAAAGGGTTCAAGATGAATGAGATAAAATTCCACCTTAAAACACAGTGCAAAAAGAATAAAAACATAAAAAATTGAAAGAAGAAAATAAAGAGAAAGGAAACATTCAAGAGAGAGGGTTCAACAAAGCCAATAGTTGCTCCTTTGAAAAGATTAATGAAATTGATACACTCTGGCACAAAAGAAGGAAGGAAAGAAGGAAGAAGGAATGTATTAAGATATGAATAACCTTATACCCAACATTTTTGTAAACTTAGATAAAACATAAAAAACTTTAGAAAATAAAATTAGCTAATCAAAATGGACTCAGGAAATCTTAAATAGTCATATGATCATTAAAGACCTGAATCAGTTTAAAATTTCTCTACAAAGGAAACTTTGAAAGGAAAGAATTTGATATATCCTGTCAATGGATATATTCTATCCAAGTTCAAAGAAGACATAATTCAAATATTACTGGTTTCAGAGACTAGAAATATGGAAATATCCTCTAAAATATATTTTATAAAGCTAATATGACACTTTAACCAAAACCAGATAAGGATAACAAGAAAAAATTATAGGCCATGGGAAAAAAGTCTTTAAAGTATTAGTAAACTAAATCCAACATTATATGAAAAAAATGAATAAATCATAATCAAGTTCAGTTTTATCCCAGAGATCTAAGACTGGTCAAATATTAGAAAATCAATTAATCCAACTGATCACATCAATAGATTAAAAAAGAAAAATCATATAATCATCTCACTGAGGCAGAAAAAGTTTGCCCTATTATTGGAATTCATTTCCGAGTGTTGACCTTAGAGAAACTCTTTTTCATGTCCCCAGGAAACACACACCAGAAAGAACATAGCAGCACTGAGCACTGAAGATAATGATAGACCAAACCCAGAAAACACCCAAAATATATATTATCAGTAAAATGAATAAATACATTGCGATGTGTTTTCACCATAAAGTACCACTAAGCATTGAAAATGAACTACAACTGTACACATCAACTTAGATCAAAAGAAGAAAAGTCACACAAGAGTTCATACAGGGATTCTAATAGGTAAAGTTACAAAACAAGTACATCTAAACCACACATAACTTAGAAATACATACACTGGGATAGACTTCAAAGAAAGGCCAGGCTGTGATTAGCACAAGATCAGAGCAGTGTTTTCCTGAGGTAGAGAGGAGGGAGAAATTGGGACTGCAGGATCACAAGTGATTTCTAGAGACTTGGCAATATTCTGTTTCATAAATCAGGGATGAGCACACAAGAGTTTATTTTATTATTGGTCTTTGAAGGGTATACGCGCATTTATAACTCAGCTATTTGTACTCTATACTTCACGGAAATAAATTTTTTAAAAGTAGAGGTAAGTTGATATTGCCTATTCAAGAGAAATGGGATGAAAACAATTTTTGCCAGTAGCTGCTTGCCTGACTGTCAGATTTCCCAGCAGGAACTGGAATTGGAAAGCAACTTTCCTTCTGTCCATTCCCTGATAAATTATTAATGAAGCTCCCAGTTACAGAAGGAAGAGGGCACAGAGCACACAGGAAATGCTACGGATTTTGTTTCTTATCTAACTTGGGCTAATCTAAAAATTGAGTGTATATCAAAGTGAATGTAATTAATGTCCTCCAATGAACTGTACACTTTAAAATGGTTAAAATGGCAAATTTTATGTATGTTTTACCAAAGTAAAAAGACAGAAAGAAGAAAAGAGAGAAAAAGGAAGGAAGGAAGGAAGAAAAGAAGGAAGGAAGAAAAGAAGGAAGGAAAGAAAGAAAGAAAGAAAGAAAGAAAGAAAGAAAGAAAGAAAGAAAGAAAGAAAGAAAGAGGGAAAGAGAGAAAGGGAAAATAAGTAGGAAAGAAAGCAGGAGCAAACATCAGGTATGAATGATATTCTCAGCAGATGTTCCAACATTGTCCCAGTTTTGAATAAAATAACTATTAAGATGTTAGCTTATACATTGAATATACCAAGCAAAAAGGTCTACAGATAGTATTGAAGAGTCTACAGACAGATTCAAAGGCAAGCCTCAATGCTAGACGCCTAATTAGAAGATGGGACAAAAACATCAGGCCTGACATGCTGTGGAAAGACCTTTGCTGAAAGAAGAGACTCCTCAGTAAGCAGTGCCTTCACACCAAGGGGATTTTAGGACATGAGGATCTTCAGCTGTTCAGATAACTAAACGACTATGAACACAGCTTGGTTATGCCATATTTTAAAGGCAACCTGCAACTGCTTACTGTAAGTTATTTATTATATGGCTATATTTTGATTAAAAAGAGTTGTAAAGGAAGTGCAACTTACACATCTAGTTTTTCAAAAACCTATTTTCTAACAGAAACAGGCAATTGTTCTAGGCTGTCACAAAGAATGGAAGTGCCATCAATGGCAGACAGAAAGAATATTCTAAGAGGAAACTTACAGGGCAGATTTGAAGAATTCCCGAGTCTGCTTGGGCAAAGCCAGAGCTACGGACGCAGCGTAGGCCTCCCCGACTCCCTGTTCTGTGTGCTGGGGGCTCAGTGTGCCTACAGACAAACCCCAGAGACAGGGCCACTGCCTGTGACAGTGGCAGTACAAGCTGTGTGGAGCACAGCTGCAGGGACTACTACTCACACAACCCACGGTTAGACTGGCTCCCTGGAGGGGGCTGCACGAGGGTTCCACCACAGGCACACGACACTGAGCAAAATGTCTGAACAATCCTCCAGGAACATTAATTAAACCCACATGTAAAGAATACAAGGCATTATTTTTATATTAAGACAAAGACAGTCATGCTTTGGGTATACAAATTGAATTCAATATAAATTCACAGCAGCTGAATTATTAGACTTCCAAGAAGCTTCACAGCTTCCCAATCCCTGAGGACCAGCCTCTGCTGTTTGGTCTCTGCTGGTGAAGCAAGTATTTATTCTCTGACATTTAGGGAAAAGCGAACTCTTACTGTAAATTAAAATTACTACTGATTATCTTGCTCTTGAGCATAACCACAAGAATCTGGGGATCCAGATTTTACACATGATTTTACAGAGGATCAAAAAGAGTCGGAAAGGTTAAATACTATAATTACTATTTCTTTAGTAGCCACATTACACCAATTGTAAAAACTGATCCTAGTTAGATCAATAATACTATTATCAGTTACAATTTTGTTGAGTTCTGCTATTATTCATCTGGCATGAGGCCAAGTCTATCTCCATAGAAAATTATTTGAATTCATCTTGCCATCTGGAAAGAAAATTATTGGTAAACAACACTAATCTTGAATTAAGAGTTCTTTACATACGAGCCAGATAAATAGTCACAGAATGGAAAATTATGCAACTCATAAACTTAATTGTAGAACAGCAGAGAAGCAAGATAGATACAAAGGATGTACGTATTGAAAATATTCTTGTAAAGAATGTGCAAGTATGTGCATGTGAAAGTACTGAAAGGACATACGGTGAAATACTGAAGTGATTATCTGTGAATAGGTCATTTTCCTGCTCATCGTACTTTTCTGTATTTTCCAAGATGCCTTTAGCATCTATTACTTCAGTAATGAAGGAAAAAAAAACCTGCAATGAAACGAGTATGAGTCAGGAATTAGAAATATTCAGGATAGAAAAAATGAATACAACTATACCTGTGAATAAGACATCCCCTCCATCTAGGGTTGCATTTTCATCTTTCATTTCTACTATATTGAGCTGGAGTTTTTCCAATGCTTCTTTCATCATGTCAACCTGTTAAAAATAAAATGATTCATATTAATGGCCTATGATTTCCTACTAAGAAAACCAACTATCTAAAACTTCTGAGCACTAAATCACACTCCCATGTGCACATATGGACAGACACACACTTGCACATACCCTTATGAAATGGGCAGGATCAGCCATAATCATTCATAAAAGAAGAAATTATCTGGGAGACATTGCCCAGTTTGTGTGCTTCTAGTCTATGGTTGAGTCAATATTATAGTCCATTTTGCATAGGAGAGCTAACTAGTTAGGGCACCGTTGGAGGCTGACCAGCAATACACTGTTAGAGAGCAGTCAGAATGCATAAATCATGGAAGGTGGGAGGCATATCTCCCCAGTCCTTCTATCCTTGCCAGAAAATACAAGATTTAATTTTAAAACTAAGTCAATCAGTTAGTCAGAATTACACACAGACACTAATAATGGGAGGAGTATAAATACTTAGTAACTTGAAATTTCAACCTATAGTATAGTCATCGTTTTCTTTCTCTCTCTCTTTCTTTTCTTTTTTTTTTGAGACAGGGTCTCACTATGGGCCTTGAACTCACTATGTAGCCCAGGCTGGCTGGAACTTGCAGTGATCATCCTGTCTCAGCCTCCTGAGTGCTGGGATCACAGGCTTGCACCACCATGCCTGGCTATAGTCATCATATGCCTGGCTATAGTCATCATTTTCAATTCAAATATTTTCTAAAATGCCAGAACATCCAAGGCTTTCCTACAAATCTAAACTGTTATTTAAGTTTGTACTCAAGGAGTTAATATGATTACTTGTTTTTTAACACATAGTCCCATAGAGATGATTAACAATACAACAATTGAAATCAAACAAAAGAACATTGGACAATGAAGTCCAGGGACTCCTATAATTCTAAGGTGTATCAAAGAAGAGAGATATGCTGGCTTTAGGGAACACTTGTAGTGACAGACATATATATATACTTATATATCTCACATAAATGACATATGTGACATAATAAATGCCCTTTGAAGCTTGCAATTGAATTCAAGTTCTTCCAGCAGGTCAACAAAACAATTTAAGTATTTCAGAAGATCTGTTAAACCTTTAACATGATAAAGACATACATGGAGAAGACATGAAGAGGGCTATGAGAAAAACAAGAGATCACATCACACTAGGCAAAGCAGATAATCCTGACAAAATATAGCACACTGTGGACAGGGTGAATTGTCAACGAAGAGACATGAATACAGCAGTCACTTCTAAAGTAATAACAATGTGGAACAGCTTTGACAACAAGGCTGACACTCATGCATTCAAACCATTAAAGAGCACACAAAGTAAAATAAATATATCATCTCATCCTTGTCTTGGAACATGTATTAAAATTCCACAAACCGGAGTGACTCAGAACAATAAAAATTATTTCCATGGACAAATTGTCTTAATGTTGTAGTAAATACACTGAGTGACCTCGTTGAACAGCAGAATAGGTTTTCCTATGTAACAGCGAGTGGAATCGTTGCTATAACATAAAAAAGGGGCAGAACAACATTTACCATGACTTGTTGAGCTACTGTGAGCCTTGGAAAACACACAACTGTGCCTCTGGCATCTGTTTTCTGGGTCTACGGAAAATCCATTGAGTTTACAGAGGGAGCATGTGAACTGTGCTGCCATGTGTTTCTATTGCTAATGCGACTGCCTCTATTCTAACCGAACACTTCGAAGGTCACTAGGGACTCTGTAACGTGGATTTTGGGCTGAAAAGTTTATCTGTAGCTAGGTAACACCTAACTCAGGAACCTAACTCTTGAGAATTAACAGAAGTAGGGAGGCTATTATTTACCCGTGTCAGAAATGCTATACATGTATTTAAAGAATCTGTGTTTTTCAAAATTAAAGTTTTAGAGGACAAAATATTTGTGATTTCTTAAGAGCGAAGACAGCTGCATTGACATTATGTGCAAGGAGAGTGCTTTTTTAAAAAAAAATTTAGTCACATCTACATAAACCAAGTCATCAGGATAGGCGCCTATCACAAATATCCCACACTGACGGTACTACATGACTTTCAGAGTTAAGTGCATGGACAAGATTTTTTAAATTTTGAAGCACTGAATAAACAGTTTTGAGAAGTGCAGGACCATATGGCATGAAGCTGGCAGCACTAAGCTCAGGGAGGTTTCTGGAGAAGAAACAAGAGAGGCTGAACCCCACAGGCTGCCCATTGAGAACTGCATTCTCCTGGCAGAGAGTTCCAGCAAAGTGCACCAACTCGGCTGTAAACAGGCCCAGCGCTGCCCTGACACCCGGGCCTGAAGCAAGCCAGCTATTCAGGCGGTTAGAACATTAAATATAACTACAGAAGCGGGAACTTTGGCAGGACAAAATCCAAACCATGAACCTTCAAGAAACTGCCCATTCTGTGGTTATAGAGCCACAGTTAATGTTGACTTAATTAACTTCCAAGAGGAAAAATATGACCAGCAACACACCCACCTTTCACAGAGACACTAAGCCTGCAGAGTGGAACTTTGTGTTACTCAGAGAAATGTCGGAACAAACAGTTTTCACTCCAAAAGGCTGAGCTGAATGGGTCATTTTAGCCCATGAAATTAGAAATAAAAAGGGCAAATTAGAGAAATCACTCCAGTTGATACAAACTTCAGAGTATGAGTAATTTTCATATTCTTTTCTAAAGATTTACAAGACCCTTCCTCCTTCCCTTCTCATACTTCATGCACTTTGATTTCATTTTTTAACCCTACACTCCATTTATTTTTGTCCTGTCTTTTTTCTCCTACTCTTTACCCCAGATTCCATCCTTGACCACAGTGGCTTCCACTTTGGCTGCTTCTATGCATCCAACCCATACCTCTTTTTCTTCAAGGACTGTTACAGTCGCCCTCCCCCTTCTTTCCTTTCATTCTGGAGTATTAATGTTAAAAAATGTAGAAGTATTGGGGTTACATATTCACAGTCACTATTCTAGGGAAATCTAGAGCATAGTATTATTATTAAGGGCCTGGGGTTCAAATCCCAGTTTTGCTCTTTACCAGCCAAGTGACTTTAAATTTTTTAAGATTCCAAGCCTCAGTCTGCTCATCTTTAAGGTGGGTATCTATTCATAATAGTACCAATTTATCAGTACTCCCCCTCATTGAATAGATGTAAAGTTCTTACCACACAGAAATGTAAATGCTCAATAAATATTAGCTATAACTTTTATTATTTTGGTGAAATACCAGCTTGTGTGCACACAGTGATGGATACTCTGTACACACAGTGCTATGAAACTGACCCATGAGAAAAAAGCTGTTGTTTTTTCTTACATTTGGGTACATTTCTTGTGTTTTACATCTTATGACAGATCCCATCTGCTTTTCAGTAAACTAAAATTGCAGCCTTTTCTGCAAAGCTAATGTAAAGTTAGAATACTACGTGGAGGACACAGTTAAATAGAAACCATTCCAATGTGATTTCCTTCCAGCTCCTGGAAGCTGACAGGACAAGGTATGTTTCTTGCATAATTTCGGCTTTGAGCTCGTCCTCTGCAAGCACCACACGAGGTGGAAGTGGGCCTGGCTGGTGCATGTCCTAGCGGACCCAGAAATCAGCCAAGGAGCAGGTCACGAGGACACACCTCTCTGCAAAGTCCCAGTCAGCCTAAGGAATTCCTTCTCTTTCGTGATGTTCAGTCTCCTTCCTTATCTTTCCCATCTTCCTCTCTTCCTACCTCCTTTTATGGCTCTCATTTCTGTTTCCTCATTTGTCCTATCAATTTCACATCACCATTCTTCTCCTCCCTTTGCTGCTCCTGGGCCGTGGTGAATGGGAAGTAATGGGGATTTGAACACAGACTCTATGGTGTAACCTGGAAGGAATTAACCTCTGATGATTTCTAAGAGGGCTTATATCAGCAACAAATAAGACAATACGAGTAAAGCATCTAGTCCAGTGCCTGGCACATTGTTCTCAAAATCAGTAGTTGATGCCATGAATATTATTTTTCCCTAAAGCAACTCAGTTCTTGGTTTGGATTCTGGCTACATTTGAAAAAGAAAGAAAAGATTAAAACACACTACTTTCAGCACTTAAATAAAACATCTTTTAAGCCCAATTCTCCTTTTACTTCTTGCAAAAACCTCTCTCAACATTAAAACCAAAACAAAAACCTTAAATATTTCCTTAATTTAAAGCAAAACAAATCAGACAAAAGCTGACACAGTTTTAGTAGGAAGTTATATTCGTAACAGCTTGTTAAAGTACAGTAATTAATATTCTTTATTTAGGGGCTATATTTTCCAGTTGACCCTATCCAAAGTGGACTTTTGCCATGTTTTTTCAAAAACGGCCATTTTGAATTTTCACACCTTCACTCAGGATGCTGTGTGATTATGAGGTCTGATGAACTCTTTTGTGCTGTGTTCAAGCCACCTTCTGCCAGCTTCTTCTGCTCAAGGGAGTGCCAGATGTTATAGCTACCAATGAGGCCCTTACAGCTGGTTCATCTGTGTCTAACATGTCTCAGTCACCCACAGTTCTGCCATTTCCTGGAAACTCTTCTGTCACCGCCTGCTACAATTTGGGTCTGAATGTCCCCACAGGCCCATGTGTTAAAGGCCTGGTGCCCAGTCTGTGGTGCTTTTAGGAGGTTGTGTGACCTTTAAGAGGTGTAGCCTAGTGGGAGTTAGGTAGGTCACTGGGGGTATGCCCTTGAAGGGCCTACTGGGGACCTGGCCTCTTCCTCTACTTCCCCTTCACATCTCAGCCATAACGTAAGAACCCTGCTCCACCTCATGCTTCTGCCATGATGTGCTGCTTTAACACAGACTCAAAACAATAGGGCCAAATGATCACGGACTGGAGCCTCTGAAACCATGGGCCAGAGAAACCTCTTCTGGTTATAAGTTGGTTATTTCAGGTCTTTATTACAACAATGGAAAACGGACTAACACGCCACTTTCAATGCCCACTTACATTTTCCAAGTCTCTTTATAACTTCTCACATTATAAGAGCTTTTAAAATTATAGTGTCATCCTATCTAAAGAGTCAAACAGCAGCAACATAGCTTAGTTGGTGGATTCCTTTTCTCTGCTTGTTGCTGATTTTATGATGCCTTTCGATGTTAAGTGTGACATGCTGACAATGCCGAGGAAGCTACTCGAGGAGCTGACGTAATGTCTCCCACACGTCAAGGCACAGCTGGCTTGGAACTTGCTGATGCATCAAAGCCACATGATGTCATCCCTGGTCACATCCAAAAGGCCACATTTCTTTTCTTTATGCCACTTTAATCTTCTTCTATAATCAGCACATCTGTGGCCACTTGGACTAGTACACTTGGCTGATTTACGTCAGTGCTTACTGTATCATACTTCGTCCTGTGATCAACATCGCAGTTCAATGAACATTTAGTGGATGCCAATTTACTTTTACTAGTCTATACAGACTTAAAAAGGAAAAAAAAAAAACCCACAGCTCTTGCTCTGGAAAGTCAACAATTCACTGGGGCAGACACAACTTGTAAATATGTGGTGATAATAAAATAGTGCATTTGTTGCGATGCTCACAATAAATCCAAAAGGTAGGAAGGTAAGTGCTCACAACAAATCTAAAAGGTAGGAAGGTAAGTATTAGGGTGCTCAGTTTATGCATGAGTAAACTGAGGCTAATGGAGGTTGGCCGACTTGCTGAGTCCAGTCACCTAAGCCTGTCTCCATTTTCACACTGCTGTGTGATTATGATTCTGCTGAGGTCTCATCAGAGAGCACAGCCCACATCAGAACTGGAGCTCATGTCTTCTGCTTCCCAATTCCATACATTTACATCCACTGGGGATCGTAAGATCCTGTGCCAAAGTGGATTTGGATTCTACGATCTCTTCATATCAGAGATAAAATGAAATTTCTATATACTAGGGGCTTAGGATGTGAAAGTACACGGGGATTAAGAACACTCAGTAATGGGAATGGAATGTACAAATCACACTAGGAATGTTAGCAAGGAAGGTGTGCACGTTAACCACCGCTCTTCAATTTTGGGAGGCCTGAGTTTGCTCAGTGGTTCGTTTTCTAATTTTTCCACATGTGCTGGTTAAATTACTAAACTAACCAAAATTACAAATGAATGAAGGCTCAAAGAGAGGTTTAGTGTACTAAACAGGTCAGTCTTAATCCCAAATAAAAATATTTGGAATCCTTTCCTATATTTTAAATTTAGGACAAAGCCTTTTAGGAAGAATTTATATATTCTCTCTCTATATATTTGATATATATGTATGTGTGTGCATTGCTATATGCTAATCACCCTACCAAGAACTCATATTTAATATATATAATGCTTGCGACCCAATGTAGCAAATACAAGTGTTGTTACAGATGAGAAAACTGAGGCAGAGTACGTGACTTGCACAGAGGGTCACAGTAAGTAATAGGGCTGAGATTTAAACTTTGAGGGCTGTATTTTGAAGTTTATATTATTCTTTTCCAGACAATTTAGGCATATACTATGCAATGAAATGAAATGAAATGTTAGAATGACCGTGGGAGCTATAATACTCTCAAAAACAGTTTATGTTCACTATTATTTATTTATTTGAACAAAAAGGTGAACTCAGGCTTTCCGTTAGAGTGCACAGGTAGAACCTACAAATTGCAACAGTGTGAACTTGTGTTTGGTTTCTAACAGTACTGAATTCTGCTTTTCCCAGCATAGCCAAAATAAAGCTAATGAATTTTGGGAGCCATGACTTCATCTGTCAGATTATGAGAAGGAGATATCTATGGAAAAATCTTTAAACAGTCAACCATGTATTTCAAATACAGTGAAGTTATAAAAGCACATGGACATGTAGATACTCTCCAAACCAAGACACTATACATACTCTGCACTAATCCCACAAGTTAAAAAAGTTGAGAAGGGTTTTTACCACGTTGTAAAGTATGGTAGGTAAAATGCAGAAGTCTAAAATGGTGATATATATATCTATCGTCTGTATAAACTGTCCCTGTGAGTGTGGACAGGACCTGTGAACTTGATGGGACTATCACTCCTGTTAGAAGGTTACTTTACACAATTCAAGTAAAGATTCTGTATTTTGCAGATGTAATTAAGGCAACTAATCAGCTGACTTAATCGAAAGGAAGATTATGCCATGTGACCCTGACCCAATGAGGGGAACTCTTAAAAGAGGCCTCGAAGGTTAGAGAAGGAGGAAATCAAAGAGATGTTATGCGTTGTTCTGAAAAACACAATTAGCCATGGCGTGAGCTGCCTGTGAAAGAAGGCTACAGGTAGCCTTCAGGAATTGAGAGCAATTCCTGGCTGATAGCCAGGAGAAAAAAGTTATTAGTCTTACAAGCAGAAGAAAGAGAATTCTGCTGACAGCATGAATGGGCTTGGAACAAAACCAAAGCTCCATATGAGAACATGGAGCAGCTGACATCTTAACGTGGCCCTGTGTTACCCTAAAGAAAGAACCCAGATATACCACGCCCAAATGGCTGATTTACAAACTGATTTACAAACTGAGAAAATACACAGATGTTCTTTTAAGTTGCTAGGTTAGGTAATTTATTATACAGAAATAGAAAAGTAATACAGGAAATTTCAAACGTAAACAGATTTTATTTAAACATGTACTTGTAGAGGTCTTTGGGTGGAAGCAAGAAAGTTGAATTAAATGTTTATTTCCAAATTGTTTGTTCAGAATCTGGTGAACCATTTCATAAAATAGTCCTAATAAATTCCCAGGAAAACTTTTTTTTTTTTTTTTGAGTGCTGGGGATCAAACTCAGAGCCTTGAGCATGCTAAGCAAATGCTTTACCACTGAACTAAATCCCCACATCCCTTGTTCTTTTTTATTTTTAGAATGCTCTTCCTCTTCCGAATGAGTTGGACCTTACAATATTATATAAAGGAAGAAAGCTGTATTTTAAGTGCATTTTAAATTTGGTGTATCCTAGACACACCAGATTCCTGGATTCATTATTTGCTGAAATATTGTACAGCTGAATTTAAAAATGCAGAAAAAAGGTGCAATGCTGTTCAAGTTATAAATCCAATACATCCTCATAGAAATTAAAATGACAAAACTATATATCTAAGTGATAATAATAAGCATAAAGGTATGTTGGGTCACCCTACTCTTACACTCATTTTCACTCATTCAGTAAATACTGAATATTTGTTGAGAGCTAGACATCATGCTAGGCAGTGGTCAGTGGCCACCAAAAAATAGATGTGACTCCTGCCAGATGGTGCCTATGTGATGACAGAAATTAAATATGCACACAAGTCAAACAGTTATAAATTATAAGGGCATTGAAGGCACGCTACTGTGTGTGGAACACCACCTGCTTGAAAAATAAGAGCAGTATACTTATCCAAGGAGGAAGGACTCTTTGAGGACATTTGAGTTAAGAAATCAAAATGTCGGGGCTGGGGATTTAGCTCAAGTGGAAAAGTGCTTGCCTAGCAAGCACAAGGCCCTGAGTTCAAGCCCCAGCACCCTGAAAAAAAAAAAATCAAAATGTCAATAGTACGTAGTTACCTAATCCTACTAGTACATCATCTGGAATTCCTTAGAAACAAATTAATTTCCTGGGAGATCTTCAAATTCTGAATAGCTCACTTTAGTTTCTGATAAATTAATGAAGGGCTTTATTGTATTAGAAAAATGGTCAATAGAACTGGAAATTATTTAATCACTGAAAATTTCAAAAATTATCAGACAGACTCGAGAAAATGTCATTAATCTTATGATTATTCAGAGAGCTCCTCATATTTATAGAATAGTTAACATGTATGAGAATTTTATAAACATTTAGTTCATTTTTCCCTCATCAGCTTTTTATAAAAATATTTGCTACATGAATAAGATCTCTTTAAACATTTCCCACAGACTGCTAAATATCCATTGCATTTTTTCCCATTGATTTTTTTGGATTTCTAAACTTACGGGTTTATTTCTAGTGACAAATACTAAAAATTAATAGGAATATTTAGCATCTTTGTTTCCATATTTGTAAGAGGAGGGAGAGGATCCTAAAATGAGGTCATATCCAGATCCAGATTTCTGAGGGTTGTAGTCTCAAAACATTTTTTTGGCATTCATGAATGTGTAATCCTATTTCCTTCCTGTAGAGTTTACTGAAAACACCCCAGATGGTTATTCATGAGTAAAGTATTTTGGCGTTTAACCAAATTCAATCAGGAGCAAGGGAAAAGATGGAGCAATCTCAGAAGTGGAGTTAAAAATTCCAGAAAGATAGGAGACCTCTGAGGTGAACAGAAGGATTCTGCTGCAGAAGGAAAAACTATGTCTAGAAAACAAGGTGTGCGTGTGTTAACTTATCACCGACTTACAAGTTTTTGGAGTAACTGAGCACACAGTTACTCTGAGGCTGTTAGTTACCTGCCAACAGTGAGCATCTGTGGTTTTCTGTGAGAAGACAGATGTCAGACCCTGCTTAATTGCTAGTCTTGTGTGTTTTCTCATACCCACGTATAATATAGTAGACTTCATCAACATCGGGTTCATTCCCTACCAATTTATTCCCTACCAGGATCAATCTTAACCTGAGAAAAGTGAAATCTAACAACCTCCATGCTAGTGCTCTGAGATCTAAGATCAAGTCATTATTTTTCCTACTTTGTCCCACTTTACGTCATGTACCTGGGTTCAGATCAAATACTTATGCTTTGGTTCTTTTCCACGGTGTTCTGTGCCAGTAACCTGTTGCGGGTCCTGCTCTGTGCTCCCCCAAGCACTGGAGTCTGTAGCACCGTTGATAGAGCTCCCAGCTGGTCCTCACCATTACTTTCCCTCTTCTCATCATAGAATTAGTTTCCACAAGATCCAAGGAATCTACCACTTAACTCCTCTCAACTTGGGTTATTTTTAACAACTTTAATACCACAGATTTTTCATCATTAATTCTACATAAAATTTATCAAGCTCTTTTTAAGTACCAAGTGATTTGACACCGATTGTGTCATTTAATTATCACTATACACCTCCAGGTACCTCCCACTCTAAATAAGTCGTGGCAGTTTCATCTCTTCTGAAAGTGACCCAGTTTGGGTCAGTGAGGGAAAATCTGTTCTGAGGTTCCTAGAGCCATAGTAAGAAACATACAGTAACCTCTCTTCTTCCTTTGGACATTGTCCTGTATGTATGTGGTGCCTGGAACTTGTGCAGATCTGAAAGCACAGCCAAGAATCCGAGTCCTTGATGACATTGCTGAGCTGCCGAATCTACCAATCCTGAGGCCCTCGGAGTTCTTGATATAGGAAAATGTTCATTTCTTTATTTCCTTAACCAAAATTTGATTTGAGCTTTGTGTTAGCTGCAGGTAAAAGGAATTCATTTACTTTTACAACAAAATTGACAAGTAGTATCCAAAGAGTCAGTAACAGAAACATTACTAAAACTCATAAATTTGGGATGTAGAAACAACTCTTAATGGAGGATTTTTTTCTTTCTACACTAAATGGCCAATGTCTTCTATTTTGGCTGATAAGAATGTTGATCAAATGCTACTGATAACCACTTCTAACACCGAGGCCATCCTGCTTAAATCATTTGTAAAACTAAAAGCACCCCAAAATTATACCCCTTTGACTATATAGCTAAAACACAATTGTTGCAGTCCCATATTCAGACCTAGAAGCTAATCTTCAGCACTTTCCTCTCTGAACCAGTGCTCAGGTCTGCAGGATGCGCGGCATTGAAGAGAGTTAAATAAAAATGCAGAACCAGAGTACATGGGGGAAATAAAAATCACTCTGGACAAAACTGGGAAAACTCCCTCTCATTATCAAGGACAAAATGACAAAGTTCCAGATGCTCAAAGGCCCCTCCATAAAAATGACACTGCAAGACAGTTTCCCAGAAGGCTGAAAGCAAGTTTAGTTTTTTAAGTGGAAAGCAAGGCAGGAGCACTGCTGGTCTTGTCAGCTCTCTTGACATGTAACATACTAACTCAGGCAGCCCATTTCCTTGTTGACAATAACAACACAATACATGTATTGAGTACCTAAGAGCCACTGACATTCTGTCTGCAGAGGACAAATAAAAATATGATTTATCGCCACGTACCAAATGAAAGTAAGTGTCAGCTGCCAAAGGCCTGAAAAATTTAGTATGTTAAAAACCAGGAAACTGACAAGTTTCTAAATTTTTAAACTAATTTTCCTGAAAATTGAGAAGCACAAAAATGTGCTGTGCATACCATCCAAAATAAGCAACAGATATAGTGCTCAAAATGTCCATAAGTTCCTGTGAATTCAGAGAAGTTGCATACTGCTGTTTCTAATAGAAAGGCAACTAGACTTAAACTGTGGGAATGATTTTGTATATCCTGTACACAATTGATACATTATAGGTATTAAGCTGCCCTAGAAGCCATTCAACATATTTCTGTTCCCATCCTAACTGTTAGATCCTGGCTGGATTAATATTCCTTCTATGTGTACCAATGTCCCCTAGAAATATGGGAGCTAACATATGATCTGGCCCCTGGCAGACTCTCCATGTTTATTGGAGGACAAGCTGAACAACTCTGCGAGTCAGAAATAACTTCTAGAAATGTTATAAACAAATGTATGTGGAAGGCAAAAATGTCCATCTCGTTTAGCCAAGGAAGAGTCACAAGGTGGGATGGCCTCTTCTTAACAACTAAAAGCATTTTAAGGGTAAGTAGATTCACTTAAAAGGTTTAAAATAAATTTCTAACGACTTCCGAATGAGAAAATTGGCCTTGGCCTATTTGTCCCCCAAATCACTAACACTCTCTCGTCTCCAATAATTTCATTCATTTATATAGTCTTTCAATAAACTTTTATTTAGCATTTTAAATATACTTGGTACTATTCTAGGTTCCTGGAATATATCAGTGAAGAAATAGGTAATAAATAATAAACATAAAAATACATAATGTAACACTGTGCAGAGGTCTAATTCAGGATATTTGATATAAAATGAGTGGCTAGTTACTGTAGATTGGAAGGTCAGGAACAGCCTTCTGGAAATGTGACATTTGTGCCAAGATCAGAGTAACCAAGAGGACCAACACCATTAGCAGTGCAAAGACCTAATGTAGGAACAAGCTTAGTTTGTTCAAGAAACAGAAAGAGCCAGTATGGTCCTAAAATGAGAGGGCGAGTTACAGGATGAATTGTATCTGCCCCTGCCCCTGATTCTTATGTGCAAAACTCCCAGTACTTCAGAAGGTGGCTGTTATTTAGAGATAGGGTCTTTAAAGAGGCGATTAGATTAAAACGAGCTCTTTAGGGTCCCTAATGCAGTGTAACTGGTGTCCTTAGAGGAAGAGATTATCTCTTCATCTAAGACGGACACAAAGACAGAAGACCACAAGGATACAGGAAAAAGGTGGCCATATGCAAACCAAGAAGTGAGGCCTCAGAAGAAACCAAGCCTGCTGACACTTTGATCACAGACTTTAATCTCCAGAACTGTGAGAAAATAAATTTTTGTGATTCTAGTCTCCCAGGCATTGGTCCTTTATTACAATGGCCTTAGAACATGAATACGGTAAGTTACCAGATAAAGCTGGGGATGAACTTAGTAAAGCAGCAGGTGTTGATGGGATTTTAAGTGTTATAAGGAGACACTGGAGAATGTGAAGCAGGGGGGTGGCACAATTTAATTTGCAAAGCTAATTCTGAATGGCTGCTTTGTGGAAAGTGGATTAGAAGATATAAATGGAAGCAAGGAAATTAGTTAAGAGGCAGTTGCAGTGGTCCAAGTAGAAGATGGTGGTAGTTTGCATAACAACAGTGACAGGAGAGACAAAGAAAGTCTGAAGTTGGCCTGTGTCTTGATGTCCACGTCCTCCAACTTTTTATTTTTATATGGACATCAGTCATATTGGATTAGGGCCACCATAATGAACTCATTCTAACCTAATTACCTTTTTAAGATCATCTTGAGTTTGGCATGTGCTTTGAAGGGAGAATTCACAGGAGTTGGTGAGGTGGAAGCTAAGAAAGGAATCAGGATGACTCTTAAGAGTTTTGTTTTGGGTGGGTGAGGGTACAATTTCTAATACAGAAAAGGCAAGGAGGAAAAGAACCAAGTGTGGAGAGAAAATTTAAGAATTCTGATTTGGTCAGGTTAAGTCTGAAATACTCTCCAGATAATGCAAATGGAGATGTCAGCACATTTGAAAACAGTCTGGACTTGCCCAGAGTAGAACAGTCAGAATTGGAGATAGGAATTAGGAGCCAATGACATAAAAAGGCACTTAAAACCAAGAGACATTAGAAAAATTATCTCAGACTGTGACCTGAAAGAAGTGATGTGAGACAACTTGCCTTGTCCATTCCCTCTAATGATTATATTAAGACAAAGACTCCAGGAGGCATTGTTCATTCATTGCTGCTGCGCGAGACATGGTTGTCTGCAGCAATGGCTAGAAAAATGCCCCTTTGGCAGGAAAGGCTACTTACTGCACATCCTTTATAGTTGCACAGGTACCAGCTAGGTAAAAGGTCTGGAAAAAAAATAAATGGATTGTAATACATTTTCTGGATGTAACAGGTATCTGAAGGCTTCAAGTGCTACATCTTTGCCAATTGCCTGTGCATTTTCTTGTTGAATTTGGTTTTGTGGAAGCTATAAAACATGGTATAAAATTTTTATCTTTTAGAAACCATCAATTTTGAAATCATGACCACTTGAGGAGACAAGATAAAGCTCATTAAGCCAACCAATGGCAAGAAAATAGCATACACAATATTCAAACACATTTTGGATTAATCAGTACAAAATATATTCCCACTGTCTAGCACCACAGGACTGAATGAATATTTGCTGTGCTAACTAAAATATATTCTTATTCACAAATCAAGTAGGTGAATATTTTGACTGGGAAACCTTTGTTAGTATATTTTCCATAACTTTTGCATTTGCTAAAAATGAGTAAGGCTGCATTCCTTTAAAAAATATTGTATGTTCTCAGTTCTTGCTAATTGAAACAAGCTTTCTCTACAACCAGTACAAGCTGTTGCTTTTGTTACTGTACCACGCAGCCCACGGGTTGACCCTGACAGTCAGGAATGTTTCTGGAAGGCTCGATTGATTGGTTGATTGACTGAATGCTGGTACTTATTTTTTCATTCCTAATCCTGGGGTTTTGAGTATTCTTTTGATTTTATGAAAAAAATAAAATAAAATTGAATAACAAAATAATAAGAGAGTAACAATAGTTAATACATGGCCTATAATTATCTTCCAAGTAGTTACTCAGGGTACACGATATGGAGCAAATAGATTCTTACAAAGAAGAAACAAACAGATAATATCACACAACTTTCTTTTCAATGAACTAAAATTACAACCTTAATAGAGTTGGTTGTGAAAGGCTCCAATCAGGATTATAGAGAACATAGTAATTCATTCCAAGAAGCTGCTTTCTGATTCCAGGCTGCAGCATGGAAAATTATTTTATAAATATGCACTCTCTGTCATATGTTCATACATTTGCTTCTCTTAGAGTTTATTTAAAATGGGTTAGTAACAAAATACCAGCTGGATATTTGTATGAATATGGACATTAAGTGAAGGTTTATTTCTCTTCAAGGTGTATAACATGGCTAGCTCTAAGGGCAGGCAATGTTCCTCAGTGGTACAGCACTGTCCTAGTTACTTTTCTCTCGTTGCTGGGACAAAATACCAGGCACCCAAAATTAGGGGAAGAAAGGTTTATTTGGCTCACAGTTTGTAGAGGTTTCAGTCCGCAGTCAGCTGGGTCCGAGGCAGGGTGGCATGGCAGACAGCAGAAGTCAGCAAGGTAGGCAAGAAATGCAAACAAGCGATGCAAGCAAGCCGCTAACCAGCTTCTTCCTGTATTTTATATTTTATCCAGGCTACCTGTCTTTAGGGTGGGTAGCACTCCCACCATTAATCCTAATACCCTTAACCCTAGCGTCACATCCTTGATCCCAGCAGAACCATGCCAAATCGATCAGTGGATTAATTTAGTAATCACACACTCTAGATCCAGCTATCTCTTACCACATGAGGCTTTAGGGGGACATCTAGACACAAACCATAACAAGCACTTACCTAACATCACACTCAAAGCTTTGCATTTGATTCCTCCCTCTACTTCCACACCAAGAGAGGCTAGCTTCAAGAAATTGTATATGGATTTGAAAGTCATCGAGTTTTAACACAGTGGTAAGAAAAATGGTGAAAAATTGCTCTTCTCTGTTATCAAATCTGGGCATTGTTTGCTGGACTGAGAATGGAACAGTTCAATGATATTTTCCCAATATAAACATTCCAGTAAATGTTTTACCAAGGAAAACTAATTATCATCTAGCTAATGGGTTTTGCCTTTCCCAAATTACTTTTGAAAAATAAGATAAGCTTCTTCCCTTTATAGTAGTTTTTCTTCTTTTCAAAAAGAATTTTATTTCTGCTTCCAATTTATCACTAAATATTAACTAATTTTAAAATAAAACATCATTTGGGAAATAGTCAACAAGGATATAACACAGAAGAGACTTAATATCTAGTTTTAAGTAGTTCTCAATGTATAATAAGCTCAACGTAATGTAGATACACTTCTTATGAGGCAGAACATGATGAAATTAGATTCCCATAAATGTCATTACTCTTATTTATTATCTTTCTTCCTTGAACCAGGGCTGCCCTGGCTAGAATCTTTTGTCTCCCAAGCAGATTTATTACAGATTGGAAGCATTCCGTTTCACAAGAGGAATGTGCTTCTTATAAAATATACAAAGCTTAGAGACTAACAAAGCTCACAATGGGAAAAAACAGCTTAACAGTGGCTATAATTTGTAAGGTTTTCTGGTGTTTCTTAACTAAATTTAACATCATATAAATTGATCTTCAAATCTTGAAATGAATCCTCAGTGAACACACCTCTCTGTATGCTATCAAAACTAAATGCTTTTTAGTGTTATGTAAACATATAACCAAAATATTTTTTATTGACATTATGTCATTAGCCAGATTTCGTTGTTTCTTCAGTTTCTCCTGGAAAAGTACCTCAGGAACTTTAAAAAGTAGATTAACTGCTTCAGGTCTTCAGGGCACAGTTTAACATATGACCTCATTAGTGATTAACACAGTACCACTTAGTATCTGTGCAATCAACTGGAGAGTATTCTTATAAATACCCAGGGACAAACCAAGAGGTAGCATTAAGAGAAGGAGAATGTGGATAAATTTGTAGTTAAAAGATTATGTAAAACACTAGGATTAAAAGTTTTAAAAAACAAACATTTTTTAAAAAATATTTTTGTTAACAAAGGAAATGTGCAAAAGTGGAAAGAGCTATGGTCAGTTGGTACATAAAGGTTGATGGGTTGCTGGTAGAAGAAGATGAAAGTTATGTGGGATCTTGTAGCCTGATATGTGGGGTCCTGTAGCTTGAATATTTAAAAATGATTCACTCCCTGCAACTATAGAAATCACTGCCTGCTCTCAAAGCACATCTATGCCTGCAGCATATGACTTTATCAATGCAGGCTTTCTATTATTTATTCTAAACACCCAAATACTAATATGGTTCCAATCACAGAATACTAGAGCACTTGGAGCTGTGTTACAGGAGTGGCTTTTGCTTGGGTTATTACCCCAGGTGCACCTGTGGCTTACTCCATCCCAGCTCTCATTACTGTTCCTATGCATCCTGGGCCATTGTCTTGGACTGGACTTGAAACAGCTTTAGCCCAGCTTTTAGTCCTACATGACTCATTTCTAGAACATGTAAACACTGGCATATTCTTTGTCCACAAATTCTGGCAGTGCAATTATGCTCAATACAGTAGTACCTTCTTAGCTTCCTATTAAAGCAGTTGGTAACCCAGCTTTTTATCTTCTACATCTTCCATTTGTTCTTGGTGTTTCAAAACTGCAAGGAATTTATATCAACTCTATACTATTTAAAGCCCATGCTCTCTGGACATGAGGTGAAAAAGATAACGAGCCAATTCCATACATCCAATTTAGGAAAATTAGGAAGTAAAGGTCAATAAAATAAAAACATTCCAATCTCTGAAATCCAAACATCCATGCATAGATATCACTCACTGTTAGTAATCAGTTCATAAATTTCCAGACATTTCTATTAAGTATGTTTATGAGAATATTTTTTGCTCATACTACTATAAAATTATACGACAAACACACGTATTCCATACTTAAATAAAACAGCATTATTAGAAAGCAATTTAAAAACAAATCCATAATATTTAAATTGAGGTTAATTTGGATTTTGTTAAAAACTCTCTTTTGAAAACAGTCGTTTGTTGTAATTCCAAATACAATAAATAAATCTCCTTATACCGAATTTTAGAACAAGATTTAATCTAAAGCAAAGATTCAGACTTTTAGTCTGGTAACAGAATTTGTGAACAAATTTATAAAACATTTGAATAATTAAAGAATCCAGTTCACTAAAGAATTCAAAATCAGTTAGGATATGTGTTAAAATCAGAGAATGGAAAACTATGCCACAATTCAGAGATCTCTTCTCTAAATACACATGGATTAGCAAGAAGAAAGAATAAAATAGAAAAGTTTAGCTGCCACAAAAGAAGTTGTTCTGAGACCTTAGTGGAAGTTTTCTTCCTTTGCAATATGAAGTTTTAAAATTTTGCATCAAATGCTGGGAAAGGAATCTTGTGATTGCAAAATGTTTCATTATTAAGTGTTGGACAGAGAGAGGTCGTTTGTTCTTTGTGGCTATGCAGAGCAGACCCAGAATGCACCTGGACAACCTGAGCCCCTCATTATCTTGAAGACACCTGATAGCTCATAACACCCGATGAGGCTGCCAACTCCTTGTCCACGCTGACTACATGCCATGTAACCCATTTTATAACTAAAGAGGATTTAAAATTCATGAAGCTTGTTGAAAGCTCAACTGTCACATTCTACTCATTCCAAAGTGTATGGGAAAAAGAGCAGAAAAGACATTTTAACTGAAGCCATTATTGTGCTTGAATAACCATATTCCATTAAATTGCTAATAAAGCTACTCCAAGATGTTGATCACATCAACCATACAGTTGCATTCCTTTCCTTTATACCAACTTGCCCAATTTCATTCTGTGCAGTATTACTTTTTCTATGCCCTTTATTCCAAGGCTGCCCAGAATTCAAAGCACTTATTCAGTAAGTTTGTAATCCAGTTTTAGTATGCTATTAACAGAATTCTTTAGCAAAGATCATGGAAAAAGAAAATCAAACTTATTCTGGGGTCAGTGACCGGTTTTAAGGGAAACACATTTTAAGCCAGTTTAAAAGAAAAGGTCAAGATCCATGAGGTATTGAGGGGGAAAAAAAAAGAAAAAGAAAAAACATTCATTTCCACAATTTTCCAGCATTCCTTAAAAATAAAAACAAGTCCAAGTATGGAATGGTAAGGTCCTGGGCCTGTACCAATGGTGACAGATGATACTGCTATTCATAGGAGGTCTGAAAGCAAGGGTTTTTAATTCAATACCAGGGAAGTTTTGGTTTCCCTTATCCTTATTCCTTTATTCTGGGGTTCAAAATCAAACCTTATAAATCTTCAGATAGTCTCTCAGAGTAAATAATAATAGACAATGGATTAAGTACTTTAAATTTTGCTTTTCATTAGCATAACTATTATTAAATGGAATATTAAGTCATTGATGTTATTAGGATGTTAAGTATTGAAAATACATGAAATTGAATATACATTTTTAAAAGAACTAATACATTATTTACGCTGTTTACCTGATGACTTGTTTATTTCCCATTTAAAAAATAATTGAAAATACATGACAGAAAAAAGAACTAAGGTTGAGGGAGCAAATATTTCAACTTGAAAATTCGGTCACCAAGCAGGAAGCAATAATTTCCTTGTATTTTTTCTATTCTATATCTATGTTAAGAGTCTTCCGCATAGTTTCTCTGGTGTGAGAAACTGAAGTGTAAATAAAGACTAAAATGTATTGTATTGGGAAAGGGAAGAAAATGTCCAAACGGAAAGGGAACAAGGGAGGGGGAAAGGAACAGAGGGACAAGAGAAACAAGAAATGGAAGGAAAAAATGGAAACAAAGCTTTTGTAAATAGGGATGGAGGAGGGGGTGAGAGGAGGGGAATGGGAAAAAAAGAGGCAACAAGATATGTCATGTACAGGTACAAATCCCCTATGATGAATGTTATCACTATGTACATCTAAAATGTACCATTAAAATAAAATAAAAATAAAAAAGGTAAAAAAAAAAGAGTCTTAGAGGAAAGGGTATGTCTTGCCAAACTAAGGGTATGAACTACTTGTCTCTATCCCAACAATTTTCCAACAGATAGAGTAGGAGTAGCTTTCTTTCCATAGGTCAAGCAGTTTGGGAAAAATCTGCCATTGTATCCCAAATGTTTTTTCACTAGCAAAATCAAGCTGAATAAAAGTAAAAATTCACTTCCTTAACTACTTTATGATTATGAAGATACTGTGTCTTGCTAGAGTGACCAAGGTCAGGTGCCCTGGAATAGTCTTTCCTGCAGCTGCCTCTCTGAAACATTTTAGGGAGAGCACATGAAAACCAATTCTAAATCACGCATAAAGCCATAGTAGAAAGGAGGTAAATGTTAAAGCAACAATAATATGATTCAACAAAAATAAAAGTGAGTAATACCCCCAATATGAAAACAATCCACAGCAATTTCACAACCCATCAGAAACAGAAAAACACACCATTACTCTAACGAATATTTATGGATCACCTAATACACATCAAAGCTACATGCAGATATGTGTAGTAAATTTCTGGATTGGAGAACCAAATGAAAAGAAACTCACAGAATCAAGAAATGTGAAAAACAGAAGAGCTCTTAGTGGTTATAAAGATCAGAAGGCCAAGTCGCGACTAGGTTCAGTAACAGTCCCTGGTTATAGCATTAGAATCGAAGCCTTTTATTTACTGTATAACAAGATTCCTGATGAGCTGGAAATATCTTTGAGATGAAAAGCTAATGTTGACTACTAATAAAAAGCATTTCTACTTAAACATTTGTGATATATATATATAAATAAATAGTCTTCTGCAGTCCAAATCCAAGCACGAACTATCAAATTTCCTTTAAAGTTTTTATATTGGCTGACATTTCACCTTTTCCTGTCACCAAATGAAGAAACATATGCTGTTTGACCAAAAACAATGGCCACAGAATAAACATGGCTTGGCATAGGAACACAAGAGTGAGGACTATGGTCCTCCACGACATTATGCAGGCAGAGGCAGTTTTAGAGGTTTACACACGATGCAAACTAAATGGTCTGGGTGTTTTTCAAGAGCTATTGATAAGAAAAAATTATAAACAGACGCAATTCACAACATTTTCCAGATTTTCCTTAAAAGTTTCTTTTAGGAAGGAAAACACATCCCATTCCTCCCTCCCCTTCCTCCTCCCTTCTTCCTCTCTCTCTCTTTCTCTCTCTCTCTGACACACACATGCAACACCCCCACAGCAGGCTTTTGAGTAATCTTTTTGAGAATTAAAGATTTGACTTCCTGAGTAATTTGACAACTTTTCTTCTTCTTCATTAATATTTGCATCCTGTCTACCTGAAAAATTAGAAAATATATAGCATAAGCTGTGACACAGTTTTTGTATTTGATCTCTAATTTCTGATAGCTGAACACACTGAAAAAATATATAAAGTGAGTGAAAAGTTTTCAGCATATAAAACTCACATGAATATAAAGTAGTAAATTACTTTCATTTTATGGGTGACTTATTGGATTCCATTCTATTATTTCAATCATATTTTGCGTATTGGCACTTACAAAGGATGTAAATGAAAGATAATTTTGTTCAATACATGTGAGTAGGTGTAAAATTTTGAAAAATAGAAAAGGATAAAAGAAGTTAATGAAGATGAATGAAATCTTCTCTATAAAAGCAGAGCAATCGAGCAGGTGTAAGCTATTAACAGGGGTCATTTTGTATCTTCTCATAGTTTCTTCCCAAATATGCCAAATGCAAATCTTAGCTTGCTTATGTGCTTATCATGCCTTGGTTAATAAAAAATTCTAGCAATTTAATGGGAAGAGGATTTCACTCTGCTGGAGAAGACAGAAAATTAGTACCCTGACTATGGAGACTGGGATTCTTTTTAGACAAGTAGAAATCCTGGCAAATGAAATGCCCTATTCTTGCAAATGAAGTAAGCTTTCAGACAGTTGTCTGTGACATCACGAAGCCAGGCATAGCAGAAGAAGGTGGAGAGGCAACCTACATTTACTGAAACCCTGCAGAGCATTATTTATAGGGGCAGGTAAAGAGAATAAGAGAATAACACACAGTTGAAATTTTTCCTTTTTTTTTTTTTTGAGACAGAGTCTTACTGGGTATACACAGGCTGACCTTGGACTCATGATGTAAACTACATTGGTCTTGAACTCATGGCAATCCTTCTGCCTCAGCCTCCCAAGTGCTGGGATTATAGGTGTGTGCCACTATACAAAATTTTAAATTTAAAAAAGAAAAATTCTCTAGAGGAAAATTTCAAGAAGTCTTTTTTACTTTTACAACTTCTAAATTTTCTAATGTGCCTTAAAATGCAAAAAAATATGTATTAGGACAGGCACAGAGATGTTTAAAAGTGTGCTGAACTTAATAGATTGCTCCATAATCTGCAAATGAAATACTTCCATTCTGATTTATCTGTAGCAAATTTTAGGGAACCATATAATGGTTAAGGGCTGTAACGGTTCTTGTAATTACCCAATTCCTTGTTTCACAAATGAACAAACTGCTCAGAGTCACCAGCGAGTCAGTGCATAGCCGAGACAGCTGCACTCAGCAATGACGCCCTTCTAGATTTTTCTCCTTGGTTGACTTTAGTTCCATTCAAGCTTCATAACAAAGTTATGAATTGCATACTATTTTCACCACCATTCTACAGAAGAGGATACCGAAGCACTGAGTGCTTACGTCACCAGCCTTGGAAACTTGGTGTCATCTTTAACTCATCCCTAATTTCTCTCCCTCCCCCATGTTTCTACCACCGGGAGGGCTCTGGGATTCTTGTGCACTGCAACTTCCTAGCTGCATGAAAGATGGCAAAGCCTCCTAGTGATCTCCTCCTATTGGTTTTCCATTCTCCAATTCATCAATCACACATGGCCAAAGTAATTTTCCTAAAACATTTAAAAACATAAGCTTATCTAACATTCACATTTGAGATTTTCTTTTAAGTATATTAAGTTTCTTTTCCTGCAACTTCCTCCTCAAAACCTTACACAAGTGTGTGAAACTATTATTTTCTCCATTTAACAAATGAGGAACCAGGCCCTATGGTATTACATAATAGGTAGCAGATAATTTTAAAACCCATGACTTCTGTTATGTGAAAATACAACATTATTTTCTTATAGCTGGAAATGTTTCTAGAAGTAGAAAATAATCTAAGTAAATGTGAACAACTTCTCAACCATTTTAGATTTCGATGCAATCCCTTCCCCTTCCTCTCCACCTTGTGAGGTGACACTGACACTGAGCATTTACACGGTATCTCGTGCTGGTATCCTCAGGCCGTACAACTACTCACCACAGACTCAGATTCTTGGTCACTGCCACGGTCATGTCTAAATCAGCCCTACCGCCCCTGATCGCTGGCTACACAAACCACGCTGCTTTCTCCAGCCATATGTTCTGGTCCTGACAGATCCCCTTGCACTAGTGTGTTTCTTTTTTTCTCTCTCTCTTTCTTTCTTATTCTGTTGATACTCAATGGTGTAGGGACAGTAGAGAAAAGATGGTGCCAGCATGAACACTGAAGTCACAAGTGTACACGTGGTACACGGTTGCAACCTGGAGTTCAGCATGGGATGTTGGCTATTCCACTCTACCGAAGGGATTCCATGAGGTGTGAAGCCTACCTGACCTTCACCAAAGGAAGTCCTTGGTTTCCATGATGGCAGCACACTGTCATTGATAGGAGGAGCCTAGAGTTTCAGTTCTCTCCCTTCTCTTGGTTTCTTCAGCTACCTCATGGAGCAGGCAGATGTTCCCTCTGTTTGGGGATTCCTCCTGTTTGAGAATGGCCCTATAAATCTCAGCCTCAGCTTCGGTAAAACTGGGAGAAGACGAATATATGCTTGATAAGGATTAAAGGTAATACAGGCACAACATCTAGAACTGCAACTAGCACACACGCTCTTATCTATCATTCTGCAGTTTCAAAGTCCTCCAAAGCAAGAGTATTATTTGTTTTCAATCGGGTATTAAAACCGGACCTGATGTGAAATTTTTACAGACTTTATTTATCTCATCTAGAATAGATATCTTTGGTTTTGCTGCACAAATATGTTTGATTAAAGTGTGCTATGTCATAAAATAGAGTTTACACACCCCATTTCTTTTCAAAATCTGAAAAATTCTCATTTTTGAAACATACCTGATTTCATCAGTGTTAGAGGAAGGACTGTAGATTTGACAGATTTTTTTTTTTCTGGATACAGAATTGTAGGTTTTCCCTCAGCACTTTAAAGATTGGTATTACATTGTCTTGGGGGCTGCCTTGTTTCTTTTTTTTTTTTTTTTTTTTTTTTTTTTTTTTTTTTTTTTTTTTTTTTTTTTTTTTTTTTTTTTTTTTTTTTTTTTTTTTTTTTTTTTTTTTTTTTTTTTTGTGGTGCCGGGGATCGAACTCAGGCCCTTGCAAGGCAAGCACTCTAATCACTGAGCTAAATCCCCAGCCCCTGCCTTGTTTTTAATGAGAATTCTTTCACTTTTTTCTCCTGCATACTCCATGATTTTTTTCCCTATGACTGCTTCTAAATTTTTCTCTTCATCATTGGTTTTCAGTTATTGATTATGACATGTTTTGGTTTGGCTTTATCATTCCAATATTTGGGACTTGATATTTAAGTCTTGCCTATATATATTTCAACTCTGAAAAATGCTCAGACTTTATCTATTTGGGTGTTTTTTTCTGTGATCTCTCCAACTCCAACTGGTATGTTTGTTGGATATTTTGGCCGTCTTTTCTTTCTCTGTGTTTTATTCTAGAAAATTTATATTGAGATGTCAAGTTCACTGATTTTTTTCTTTGACAGTATTTAAACTTTTCTTAATTCCATCAGTATGTTTTCCATTGAAGATATGTTTTTAAATTCTACAAATCTCACTTGGGTCTTTTCTATAACCTTCCACATCTTGCCCAGGCACAGTGAGTTTTAAGTATATGGATGAGATTTTATGATAGCTGTTTTAAGGCTATTTTAAAATATTGTTTACTATTTCCATCGTTTCCATCATTTCCATGTCTCTATTAAATTCATTTTTTCCCTGAAGATGGGCCATATTTTTCTGATTCTTTGCATAATTGTTAATTTTGAACTAGATACTTGACATTGTAAACATTATTGGGTGCTAGATTGTGTTGTATTTCTTTAAAGCTTTGTTTTTGTTATGTAGTTAAGTTTCAAATCAACTTGATCCTTTCGAGGATTACTTTAAGACTTCGTTACGGTGAATCCAGGGCAGTCTTTATTTTGGTGTAAAGATGCTCCTATAAAGTAATTAATGTATCACTGCTTAGGTTCAGGTCTTCTGGGTACCCAAAGCTCCGTGTCATATAAGGTCTCCCCATTCTGGCTTGTGGAATATAAGTTATTCTCATCTTTCCACAAATTCTGGGAATTGTTTGGCCTATTTTTGGTGGTTCCTTCTCCAGCCCTGGGTAGTTTCTCTTACGTATGCACAGATAACTACCCTCCCAAAGTATCAAGTAATGGTTCTGCAGGTCTCTGGAATATTCTCTGTTTAGTTCCTCTCCTCAAAAACTCAAACCTAAAATTTGACCATTGTGGTTTCTTCAAACACTAACTTTTGTTCCTTTAACACAGCAAGACCACTGGTCTGCCTTCCATTCTGCCTCCCTCCGCTATGGCCTGGAAACTGCCTCTAGACAGTAAGCTGAGGAAATTGTTGATCTTTCTTCATTTGTTTCCCTTTTTGTCAGGGATCACAGCCTACGCTTCCTGGTGTACAGTCTGAGAACTGTTGTTTCATATAGTTGGCCCAGTTTTCTAATTGTTTACAGCAAAAGGGAAATTCCTGTAGCTGTTACTCTTTCATGGATAGAAGTGAATTGCTCACGTCCATGCACTGTTACTTTGCTTCCCTGACAACCTCTGTGACAACATTATGTAATTTCTCATAACTCAAGTGACGATTTTTCCTCATTAAAACAATGAAGACCAACAGTTTCCCCAACAAATAAATGGATGGCCTAGCAGTTACTTCTGTAGGAAGAAATGTAAGGATTCTTGGTGATTGGGTGCTGTTGGCATGAGAAAGAGTGAAGTAAAATTCTTGGATTTATTTAAATGGTACTTAAAATGCAATGCTCTGATAAAAGTATTAACAGAGCTTGGAAGCTAATGAAGGATACCATTCGTAACTGCATGGCAGTCTGTCTCTGCACTCCATTTGGAAGATGGACCTACAGCAACCTGATTAACAAGTAAATTTAACCATTATACTGAAATTAACAGAGGCCCAGAAGGTTCTTTTCCTCTTCTCTTCTGCACTATCTGCTTAAGCTCCTGACTAATAGAACCTCAGCCTGCTGGGTACCATTGATAAAGGACTCAAAGCCACTGGCACAGAGCAAAGCAGATGGGAACACAGAGCTATACCTACAGTCTGCGAGCTTTTCTGTTTGAAGCAAAAACAAATTCAGAATGGCTTTGGGGAACACGTCCTATTTGGCTCTGGTAAAGAAAACCAGAATCATCTTAGAAGAAAATAAAGGATTAATAAAATGAGCACTAAATGATAGCTTAATGACCATGTTCTCTAATAACTTGCTTTTAACAAAACTATCTTATTCTAAAAATATTTTTAAATAATTTTATTAAGTTTGAAAACACGTGGACCTCTTCAAATATTTTGCTGCCGAGAAACCTGCATGTTGGACCACTGAGCCTGATTCAAGGTACCACCTCTTACTTGTGCTAGTCTACTCTGTAGTTAGGCCAGTGTGGCAGAGGACGTGCAGGGAAGCAGTGGGCTCGCTGGCATCAGTCAGACAGGTTTTGAGTATAGCTCTAACACTTTTTTTTTTTTAACTAGTGCTGTAACCTTGAATTATTACTTAACTTTTCCAAATTTTGGTTCCTTATCTATGAAGTGGAGATTATAACAGTGACTATCTTGTAGGGTTTCTGTGATGATTAAATGAAATAATGAAAAAAAAAAGAATACATGTAAAAGCCTTAGTTTGAAGCCTGACACATAATAGGCTCTCAATTTAAGCTATCATTGCTGTTATTACTGTTGTGGGTTTTTCTGCAGGGCTGGGGATAGCACACAGGGCTGCACGCATGCTAGGTAAGTGCTCTACTACTGAGCTGTACTCCCAGAGATACTATTGTTAAGAAAAAAATAAACTGCTTCTTGAATACTAGTCTTGTACCTGCAAGTTATATAGGCAGTAAATGCCATAAACTATGAGATTAGAGAAATAATCCAAATAGCTGAGTGTAATTACAAAGAATAATTTTAACCTATGTTCATTGCTTTTCCTGAGAAGTGAAACTAGAAGCATGGGCAGAAACAACATATTTAATTGGTCCCACCTTTTCTCTTCCAGTTCAATTTCTAAATGTATTATCCAGAATCATTATTTTACATGAAAATATCACTATAAAAAGCCATGAATGTTTCTGGATGTAGCATTCAGGAAAATCCTAGTGACTGTTAACACTTTAGGACAACCAATAGATCTTTGAAAAATGGCAAAAGAAAGAAAGTGTCACCTTTGCTGTGCTCCTGATGAAGCTATTTTTATCTACTTTCAATATAAACTGTTTTATCTTCTGGCTGACAGGTAGCCTGTTGAAAGTCCCACTGGCCTAGGATTTACTAAGAGGAATTCAAATTGATGATCACCACAGACCCTGCAGCAAATACTTAAATTCACACGATTTGGAATTGAACAACTTGGTCCAAATCCTTGCTCTGACACATGACAGTTGATTGGGTGAGTTACTTATACTCAGAATCTCAAGTTTCCTCATCTGTAAAATGAGTGTTAAAGGTTGTTTTTACTTCGTGGTTGTTGAATTGAGTAAAATGGTGTATGCAAAGCACTTAGAAAAGTGCTCTACTGAGTAAATGTTCATTAACTGTTATCTACTTCCTGCTAAATTTTAGGCTATGAGTCTAGACAATTGAACATTAAGTATGTGCCATTTCCATTATTGTTCAACATATGTGTACTGATGTCATTGCGTTGGACACTGCATCCCATGCTTTAGTTACTTAGTAGAAATCCTCTTCTCCAGAGCATCTTCATTAGAGACTGCAAATTCTGTGAGGGCGGAATCTTTATGGTCGCATAATGTATGGGCCCTGCCATGGTGCCTCACCAAGTAGGAGATGCTAACAAGATTTTAAGGAATGAATAAATGGGTCAAGGATGAATGAATGATACAACACAGGATGATTAGGATCAAGTCCTTGACATCAGGGAACTCATGCTTTAGCTGAAGTTGGCATGCATCTTCCAAAAGGGAATGGAAGTAGGGAGAGATATGGTGGGAATTTCAGGCAGTGGAATCACAATTAATAAAACACCAAGGGCTGGGGATTTAGCTCAGTGATTAGAGTGCTTGCCTTGCAAGCACAAGGGCCTGAGTTCAATCCTCGGCACCACAAAAAAAAAAAAAAATAAAACACCAAAATTTCTATTACAGTTAAGCTAATGTAATTCAGTGGTAATAATGGCAAAAGAATGTGTGCTCAAACTTAACATCCCTAGAAAACATCTTGTAACAAAAAAAGAAGCATTATTACTACTTATCATAGAAAGATAAAGTCTTCTCAGTTTTATATCTGAAATCAGAGGAAGAAAAGGAATATGCTGTCACATAGTCTGCTGAGTTTGGTCAAGCTCAGTCCTGCTCCAGTGTCTTTCCCCTATTTGCTGGAGGTTAGGGATGTCACTCATGACTCCCCTTCCTCTACTCCACCTTATGCCTCATTAGAAAGACAAATGGGGGTCAGATGTTAGCTTCATCCAGAGTCTCCTGATAATGGCCAAGGTGGAGAACTGGCAAGGTTTCCTACCTCCCTGGTTAGAATGTAACACAGCTTGATCTGCATGCAGGGCGAATCTGATTTTAAAACCCAACTGCACCATCATCTCCTCTATATGCCCGTGCCCAGATTTTCCATAGGACAATAGGGAACGGAAAGCAATGGCTGCTCTACTGGGCAAAGAGAAAATGCTAGAATCTGCTTCCTGAAGTGAAGCTACCTGCCAATTCATTCTAAAGTATGACTGATCAACAACAGTAGTCATTTTCTAAGGATAAAAGGACCAGAATGGCTCACTGCAATGGTCTCCTTCTCTAGTGAAACATGAAGAAAAGAGATAAAGAATCCCTCTCCTGCACTCCATGTGCACTTATTTTTTTAGGAGAGAGGAAAGGGAAGATGCAAAAGCAACAAAAGATTATGAGCATATTCTGAGTTCTCTTCTTTTCAACTTATTTCTTATTGATCCTATACTGCTTTTGGAGGAAACAGATGCTTGTTTTGCTACAGACAGCAGAAAGCCAAACATTCTTTATATAATGATTTCTTGTATCTCTGTGATATAAAAGATTTGGTCTTTGCCTCCAGTTTCTGGCACAGAGCTCCTAAAACCCTTGGAATTTCCTGGTGATAAGAGTGTCTTTTGTTTCATAACAAGCTCCTTTCCACTGCACCTGAGTTCATACTAATAGGGTGGCAGGGAGGGGTCTTTAGATAGCCTTAGGATGGGGCTGGTCACCAGGAATATCAAGCAATTGTAGGGTTGGAACTTTCAGCCCCAACCACAACTAGCCTCATTTCACTTCCAGGAATTGGGGGAGAACAGAGATTAAATGCCACAAAACTCCTGAAAACAAGATTTGATGAGCTTCAGGGTTGGTGTTGTGAGAGTGGTACATCCAGTGAGGGCATGAAATTTCCAAGCTCAACTTCATACATTGTCCTATGAATCTCTTCCATCCAGCTGTTCCTAAGTCCTATTCTTTATATTAAACTGATAAATGCAAAAATAAAACAACAAAAAAAAACTTCCCTGGATTCTGTAAGCTACTCTAGCAAATTATTAAATACAAGCAGTGGGTTATGGGAATCTCCCAAATTATAGCTGACCATTCAGAAGATCAAAATGTCCAGACTTATGAACTGGGGGGCAATCTTGTAGGACTGAGCCCTTAACTTATGGGATCCAATGTTAACTCCAGGTAGACCATGTCAGATTGAACTAAATTGTAGGATGCCCACTTGATGTTGGAGAACTGGTTATTGTGGGAAAACCATATCCATCCGGTGTCAGAAGTGTTCTGTGTGAGTACAGAGGAACTGTGTTTTCCCAGAATATCTAAGTAGGAATGGAGTGGTAAGACAAATTCACTAGCTGATAATGATCGAAAATGGGGGGCTGCAATTCAAATATGCTACAAATCAAAGCTATTTATTGTTTGTTGGTCATGTAATATGGGGAAAATTAAATCAGTTTAGTTGCTTGTGTTAATAGTTCTCAGGTAGCTCATCTTGGAGACAACACAAGCCAACATTTCCCAAGTTTAATAGATGTTTTACCAGTATTAATGCTTTTCTTTGTGATTATCTCTATGTCAGCCCTGGTAAGCAGAAGATCTACTTTTTTTGTTTGGCCTGTGTCTAAGTCGACTCAAAGGATTTTATGTGTGTGTGTGTTTGTGTGTGTGTTGTTATTGTTGTTTGTTTTTCCTTTGGAGGACCATGACCTTGTTTTGCTGTATTTTAGCCAGTTATCAGTAATAAAATCTTGAGTTCATTGACATTATTTATAAAAACAATCGGGGTGGATCATCTGAAGCACACAGTCTATTCTCCCAGAGATGCTAAAATGTACACCTGGATGAAGACAGTTCAGCGGCTATAGTACTGAATTCAGTGAACTGCGCCAACTGTAAAAATGATGGCAAATGATGTTGTTTACCTCACCGCACACTGTCCATACTGGGTTTTGAAGAGAAAATGCTTCTCTGAGCTTGCAGTGAACACATCTTCCTTTCTCCCCAGTTAACTGATTTGGCTGTGTTTTTAGGTCCTCATAGATGAAATCACCTGTCAGGTTCCATCTACTCTGGCAGTGAAAAAGCTCACAACAGAACCTGTGATGGTGTCATACCACGACAGTGTGTAGAACCTGCATATCGTTAACTGCATTCCTAGCTCTACCTGATGGTAATTTTTCTTCCACCCATCTTTTCATTGAGTGTACCTTGTATTTTACATATCCTTATAAGCTCCCTTATATCATTTCCACATCATGATGATGCATAAATGAAAAACAAAGGCAAGTGGAGAGCCACATTCGTGGTGTGATTACCTTCTTCACAGGCATGGTAGGCGAGAACCTAGGCTTTCTACTGCTTCATCTATACAATGCCAGAACACCGGCTAAAAAGTGGACACTTTTGAGTACAGTAGATTGGCACTTGCCAATAAATTTCAGTGTTGCATCAAAACAGCATTTAAGTACTCAAAAGTAGCTATTATAATATACCATGTTGATAAAGTCTAACAATAAAATTATAGAAATCTTTTCTTTTTCCCCACGAGCCTAGAGTTCCAAAGAAAGGACACCTACTATGAAAACTAGAAAATTATGAAAAGTACATCTTTCATTATTTTTTCCTTTTTTACCGAGATTTACTGTATTCATTTTCTGGGAGCACTGAAGAATGACTAAGTAAGTCAGATAGAGAATGGCACATACAGAATACCATGGTTATACGGTATTCTTTTTTTTTTTTTTGTACATTCAGAATTTTTATTTCAAAACAAAGAACCACAGTAACATTAATAGTAGAAAATCCATATGGAAATGGGAACAATTCTACTCTACATTACTGCCAAGTGACCGCAGAGGCAGAAGAGGTGCAATTTGAGGAACATTGTCTTCTCCAACAAAACCTTGCTCCTGAGCTACATAAGTGTTTATCCAAAGGCTCAGTGACCAGCAGGAATGGTGAGAACCAGGGACTGAAATACTATTATCTGCGAGTGTTTGGCCAAAGGGTCTGAAATGTGTAAGCACCAAGGAGGGAAAGGGAGATCAAGAAGGAAGAGAGGGTGACGTATAAGAGCACCGGGGGACAAGGAGATGATTGTGGAGATGCCATGGCCAGCGGCAAGAGTCAATCCTGCCATCACCCCGACTGTCTGAATCCCTCCAGTTAGAAGCAAGTCTTCATTTGCTTTTATTCCCCACAAGTTTAACACCTCCTCTCCCCCACAACCACTGTCCCTCAGAGCCACACGGCCAACCTCACACCCTTTCCTGTTCCCATCATCCCTCCATCCAGAGTGAGGTTGAGCCCTCCACCCTCACCCTCAGGATGGAGGGAGGCCATTCCCCTGTTCTCTAGCAGAGAAGGACAGTAGATGAGTCTGAACCAAAAGTTCTGGGTGCAGATGCCACCCAGCATGGGCAGTGTTGCTTCTGTACACAAGGATGAGTTTAATACACTTACCCAAAAGGAGGCTATAGGAACAAAGGAAGCAAGTGGCTGATAAAATACTTCCGCCTGGGCAAAGTGATAGCACACATACATTCCTGTTCTCTCAAGTATGGGTGACAAACCACATTTACTCATACTGTCTCAAATGTGTCTATGGAAAGATTTAGGTCCCTGAGGGCACCTGACAGGTGTCACAGTAACACGGTACAAGAGTAACTTGACACGGTAACAGACATGGACCAGCATGCTGTGACCCTAAAGTGACAACATACTTAAAGTGCACAGTGATCATTCAGGAAACATCCTCTCCCAGAGCTGAGGTTACAAATTCCAAATTACCCATGAGGATTCTCCTCTGAAATCCTTTAAAGCTACCAGTTAAAATAAAAATCAACACATAAAATACCTTAACAAAGTGAGGGAATACCAAACCTTTACTGAGAACTAGTATTTTAGGGTTCTCATTGGAGGGTTCCTCCAATGCAGATGTGGGGAACTACTTAACATGTGAGTCTACTACAGAGGAAGGAGTTGTTTGGTCCAGGGAGGGTTGGGTGGGGAGAGGGCTTTCTACACATAACCTTCCCTTCCTCAGACTATACCCAAAATCAAAACCTATCAACCGCCTTTGATTACAATGACCATCTAAGTAACAATCCCAGATTTCGAGTGATGGCATATATAAACTATAATCTTAAAGAAAAACTTCCAAAGGAAACCAGTACAGTGGTACCTCGGTTCATGAACTTGATTCTCTCCACGATTCTGGTCATAAGCTGAACTGGATGGAAACCGAATCAAATTTCCCCATCAGGTCAACATTGAACCTAATCACTGAATTTTACTTGGTTCTCATCCAACTCAGTTTGTGACCACAATTGTGGAAAGAATTAATTTTGTGAACTGAGGCAACGCTGTTGTTTCCTCTCTACAGGCACGTGACTCCTGAGTGAAATGTAGGGAGTGTCCACGTGAGACACAGAAATTGCTGGAAGGCCATGTGCCCACCTCAGCGACCGGCTCACATCCCCTCTAATGACAAGGGCATTTCTCCCTGAGTCCTCCCTTCTTGCACCCTAAACTCTCTGGTATCAAACCTTCTTTGCCTATAGCCTCTCTTTAAACACCTCTCTCTCACCCCCATTTCCTTACATTTTCACAATTTGGTAAAATTACATTTAAAAAATAATTATTTATGCAATAAAACCCGGAATGAAGGTAGGTTCACCTGGACTGTCCTAAACAGAAGAGAAGGTCCAAGAAGTGAAGCACTCAAGAAGCCTCTGGCCACTAGGAGGCCCAGCTGGGCTTACTGAGGGCTGAGACAGGGATGGGGCAGCAGCACGCAGCAGCAGTCCTGGGTTTGTCCTGGTGAGGGCTCTCCCAGCCGAGCCTAGCGAGGTTGCTGTCTGCTGTCCTGCCAGAGGAAGGTGGAGGAGGTCTGCTTAGACACTAGACGCCAAGGCAGCCTCCTTTGCAGGCTGCAGGCTGTTCAGCTCTATGGAGGAGCTCTTCCCAGATTTGGGGGTTCTCTGAGTGTGCCCTTCTAAGGCCTGCCTGATGTCTTCAAAAGTCCTGCCCTGGGTCTCAGGGACTTTGTAGATGGTGAACAGCAAGAAGATAATAAGGAAAACTGTGAAGATAATAAATACGTAGGCTCCTAAAGAGGCTGCAGCCAAGGGGAAGAACAGTGCAACCAAAAAGTTGGAGGTCCAATTAGAGCAACCAGCCACAGCCATCGCAGCTGGGCGGGGGCCCTGACTGAAGAGTTCAGCCACGATAAACCAGGGGATGGGGCCGGGTCCAATCTCAAAGAAGGCCACGTAGATCAGGATAGCTGCAATGCAGACGTAGCTTATGAAACTGTAGGTTTCCTCCAGTAACAGAGAGATCATCATGAAGATGGAACAAAAAGCCATTCCACCAAGGCCGATCATATGCAGGCTCCGCCTGCCCACTCTTTCCACCAGAAACAGAGAGACCACAGTGAAGACAGTATTAACCACACCTGTTCCAATGGTGGCATAGATTGGCTCTTGGACACCTGCATCCTGGAAGATTCCTGTTGAGTAATAGAACACGGCATTGATCCCAGAGAGCTGCTGGGAAAGCTGCAGCATAATAGAGATGATGATGGGCTGTTGGTAGCTGCGTGATCTAAAGAGCTCCAGCACAGTGACTTTCTTTTCCTGGCTCATCCTAACACTCTCATCCTTCATCTCCTGGATGGTCTGGGACACATCCAGGGTGCCCCACAGCTGCTGGAGGACCTTCGTAGCATGCTCCTCTTCCTTTCTGTTAAAAAGCAAGAATCTAGGACTTTCAGGGCAAAATGGAAGTGCTGCACTTTGTAGGACAGCTGGAATGATGGTAAAGCCCAGTAGCACAGGCCAGTGCTTTTCAGTCCCCAAGATGAATTTCAGGCCAAAGATCTGAGCCACCAGAATCCCGATGACAATGGCCAGCTGGTGGAGGGTGCCAAAGGCACCCCGCAGAGTAGTGGGAGACACCTCTCCAATGTACATGGGCACAAAACCTGTGCAGAGTCCACAGAAGATGCCAGTGATCAAGCGGCCCAGGATCAGCATCTCCACAGACTCAGCCATCTTGCAGAAACCCATAAGGAAGCCACCAGCGATGGCCAAGAGGTTCACCATGAGCATTGAATTGCGCCTGCCAAAGCGGTTGACAAAGAGTCCAATGGAAAAGGAGCCAAGCATTCCACCCACGGAGAAGATGGCCACAGACAAGGACCAGAGAGTTGTAAGCAGCCCCTTACTGGGAGGCTCATCTAACTTCTCTGACAAAATGTGGTTGAGAAAGTCTCTTATGATCGTCTCTGGAGCATTGATGACTCCAGTGTTGTAGCCAAACTGGAAGGAGCTTACTGCAGCAACAGTAATGGCAAAGACCAGAGACGGGGTCACCTTATATGTCCCCATGGTCCTAATTCTTTCCAAGTCTTAGGAAAGATCGAGGGGTAGGGTTTGAGAGTCACCTCTTTCAGTCAGCAAAACCTGCAAAATGTCCTCTTCAGGCAAGCAGCAAGTTTTCTTTAGGTCCTCAGCACGGCTCTGTACTCTTGCAGCATCACAGAGCGGGAAACACAGGATTTTATAATCTCCCCAAAGGGTGGAGCCAACAGTTTCGCCCACAGCCCCACCCTACACTTGCTCCAAATTGTGACCTGTGCAATTTTGTGACCTCTGTTTTCAGTATTTCAGAATCCTCACTGTCCCCTTTGCCCCCTCACCTTTCCAGGCAATCACTCCCCCTCCCTTGTACCCTCCAAACCATATCCTACCACTCTCTCCACCCCCTGGGGTTTTTTCTTCCTTTTTAAAGTGCATCCATGTCCTTCCCTCTTGTGAAAGCAGGGGCCACCTCTTAATTTCATAGCCAAAATGCCACCAGAAAACCCTGGAGGGAGAGCAGATCCATTACTTTTTATTCTTATATGGTATTATTTTTTTTTAATAAAAATGTAATGATATTTAATTCATTGTTTATCACTGACTTATGTGTGTAGTTGAGTTTAAAATTTTATGCATGCTTTTTTTATTCTATTCCACATTTTTATGTTTATTACTTTTATTAGTACATGTTTGCAGTACATAATGATTACATTCACTGTAGGGAATTGGTACATGTACATAACACATTTCAGTTCCTTTCTTTCTTCTCTCTCCCTCTCCCCCTTGCCTTTCATTCTTCCAGGGTCAGATTCATTTATGTATAAGATCTTATAAAATTAATTATATATATATATAATATAAAACCAGATTAACAGATCAAAGAACATAAAAAACATGTAAGACAATTATACTAAGTCAAGGTACCCTGTTAGATATATTGTCCACACTGGATTACAATTACTTTTTTTTCCCCCTATTATCTGTTCTCTCTCTCTCTCTCTATATATATATATTGTTTCTTTTATATGAAAAACTCCTCTCTATATATACATTCTTCCTCTTATCTGCTTTATATATATATATATAATATATGTATATATAAAAATTATACATGTAAATTATATATATTATCTTATATGGTATTCTTAAGGAAAAAGAACTGCAGTGAAGCTGAAATACAATTTTACCTCGAATTTTAAGAGAAGCAGCTTTTCAGTGGTTTTAACATACTCGATCAACTATAGAATCATATAGTCATTTACATGTAAATTTGAAAAAAGCTTTATTACTATCTTAGTTAAAAATAAGCATTTTCATAATCTGTTTTGCAGCTAGTTCAAGTGTGTCCTAAAAATGTAGTTTATAAAAAAAAAAAAATCCACTTCTCTCTTTGGCCAGGGAAAAGTATGAATTTTTCCTCAGTCAAGAGTCTTTCACACATTTTAAAAAGACAGCATAAAACAATTTCCTATACTGTTTTAGTCTAAGGTTAATTTGATTTTTTTTTCTGAATTCTTTAATTTTAGTTACAAATAGTAAGATATGGAAGTGCTTTGTACATTTTCTGGTAATTACAACTGGCCTAAAGTTTTGTTTCTAGAAAATACAATTAACAGTAAAAATCTTCTCAGAATTCTCGTTTTTGCTCCAAAAATATTAGTTTAACCTTGCAGATACATGTCCTTTTGAGAAAGCTGCGAACGCACCCATGGAGCAGTGTCTGTTCCCAGTGATAAGAAGGGCTCTGTATGTGTTGGCCCTGTGCTGAGACCCTCCCTTAGGGCCTGTTAGTGTTTGATCTGGTGAGCAATGAAAAAAAATTTGAGGGAATTTTGCCCATGGACACTTAAACTGCTAGGTTCACCAAAGAGAATTACAGAAAAAAGCAAAATGAAATACAATCGTTACATCCAAGAGAAGTCTGAGAAGAACCATTCGAAACGTGCGAGACACACTACTTCATATGTACTTGAAGGCTTATTTCTGTAAGCACCGCCTAAACATCCCCAAGCGCTACTCTTCAGGAATCCTATTTCCAGGCACAGTATCTTGGAGTATTTGCAGTTTTCCAATTGGAACTCTCAGCACTTTACTTTAAAAACAGCCTAAAGTCAGAAACTGAAATGCTGATCTATTTTTCAACCCCCAAGTTGCTCCTTAGTCAACATAACATTAGACATTTCTGAACAAAGGATTCTTAAGGCTGGCTGTCGTTCAGGCAAGTCCTAAACTTATTAAGGGGAAAATAAGTTATTTGCAAAAGAAAAAAATTATATCTATCCTCAGTTGGAAAAAGATCTGTTTTTCCCCTCATGCTAAATTATGTATTAAATCAGTTCAAATTTTATTCTGGACCATTATTCTGGACCAATTTTACATAGCTATTAAAATAAATGGATGTTTCAGTCTATTTTATGCCTAGTTGTTTACTACAAAATAACTCCATGGGTAGAATGTGTAAAATATAATTTCCCCTGTACAATGACTTACAAATGGACACATGTTGTACTCTGGGCAAATTTACTTGTTACATTTTAATAATGTAGTTGTTGACAGTAAAATACATTAGTTAATACAAAACATTTTCTATATCTCAAATCATAACTGTTTCTCTCTTTCTGCTACTTTTAATAGGTTAAGGAATCTTTAACCAGTTCTAACACATTAGAATATTTTAAATCCAAACGCCACCCCGACAAAAGTTTATGGAATTTTCCTTCTAGAACTACATACTTTAATAAATAAGGCCAATCTAGAAGATGCAGATCAACATTACAGTTCACAAATACTAAGCATTCAGTGATCTGTATTTCTTAGAGGATGCTACCAGTTCCTAATGAGCCAATTATAAATGAAGCTTCTGCTGTAGAATTGTAGCTGACAAACTGCATGACCACATTTGAAAGGGTACTGCTGAGTTTCATATGTTCTTACCATAGCTGACTGCCATCAAACTGCCATCCAAAACAGCTTTAGGGAAGCAGTTCCTCCGCAATCTTTTCAACAGATTCCCTGTTTCAACATCCACCTGTGTTACTGCAGAACAGTCTGACCCGGATTGAGCCATGGAGCAAATAATAACACTAACTGCTACTCCAGACAGAAAGAAATAGGAGTTAATTTTCCAGACTCTTGTGGGAATACAGAGCATGTCTGCTGAAACTGAATCCAAGAGTTCAATGGTATTGTAGACTCAAGTATTTCTTTATATTCTATGTAATGGCTTTTCCGTTCTTGGTGTTTTATAACACATTTCTGAGCCATGATTTAGAAAGTGAGGGAAATTCTCTCCCATTTTTTTTCTCTCTCTCAAACTGACTTATACAAGTTATAATTGCAAAGTGAAACTCTAATGGAAAACCATAACGGTTGTTTCATATAGGGGTCTCACTGAACCCCATCACTGCAATTCAGGTCAGTTTATGGTGATTTTCTTTATTTGGGAGAACATCATTACTTCTTTAGCCATTAAATACAAATTTCTTTCCTTTGGGTTTTGTTTTGCTTCACTTCTGCCAGAGAATGACTAACACTATAATCTGCTCTAGGGAGCCTGACAATATAACTGCTAACAATAAAACCCATTAGTTAATACAAAAATATCTATACCATTTCTTAGATCATAACTATATTCCCACTTCTGTTACTTTTATTAGGTTAAGAAATCTTATGATAATCAGTTTTTGACAAGTTCCTAGAATATTTTTAAGCAAGTCTGCATGCATGTGTGTGCATACATACACAGTCTGTGGAATTTTCCTTTAAGAACTGCATATTGTAACTTGAAAAAAAAAATCCAAAATCTAGAAAATGCAGTTCAGCATTACAAGTCACATGTACTACATTCTCATTCTGTCATCTTCAACTCTCTTGGTAAGGACAACATGTTTCTTTTGCAGGTACCACTGTTAAGTTCTTTGAGGCCTTCCCGTCTTCAGGCAGAGGCTATTAGACATTTTATCAGTTCTGTATAGCTGCCATTTCATATCACTCTTAGAACAAACATGTTAGCAATTCTCTTCGGTTTAATTAGACAGTCCAAATGGGCTTGAACCCATTTAATTAACCATCTAACATAACAAAGATTATCTAAAAGAAATAGGGTTTAAATTGTATCTAAGATTACAGAAGGAAACAGCCAAATACCCGAGGAAGAGATCTTGTTTTTCTTGATACTAAAACTTACTGTAAAAATATAGCACTTGGTCCTGAAAAGGCCATGCTTCATCAGGTTGTTAGTACAGACATAGCGATGTTGTCTTTAAACAAACACAGGTGTCAGGAAGTTTGAGCATATAAATGGGGCCATTTCTTATTTTTTGTAAGCCTGGTTTAAAGTCTTAAAAGTGTAATGTTCTGGGTCAACAGCAGCAGGGCTTGTAGCAAGGGATGGTCCATTTCCTGTGGCACAATTGGCCTAATGTACCTTCCAGACATCCCTGCTTTGCAGCGGTACATGGTAAATTAGAGATGGCATACTGGAACGGAAGTCTTGGGAGAAGGTAAGGTCCTCTGTGAGAAAGAGGGGACCTCAGACAGAGGGGGAAGGCAAGAACTCTGCAGTCACTAATGTTTTGCTTTTCTGCAAGAAGGAAGGCCAAAGTGCTAGGCTCCTCCATGTCTCCTTATCCCAAGACTCTGCTCTCATGAGAAGAATACTCTCACCCACTCACCCGAATACATCTCCACCAAAATGAGAAATAAAAAAAACTTACGTTGCCAATTTAAAACTGTTTGGTTGTGAGCATTTAAGAGCATATTGAGATTAGCCTCCAACAATTTAAGAGAAGCTGAGAACTGGCCTTTATCCAGGAGACCCCGTGTGTCAGAGCTATTATGTTTCCTCATTTGAATCCCTATAGTAGCAACCTGGTGTCACAGGCATTATGTTTACTCTATGGGTGGGAAAGTTGGGGCCCAAACTGGGTGAGTAACTTGTTCAGGGTCACACCAGGCAAGGCTTGGAGAGACCAGGTCTGTCTGACTCCAACGTCCACGTTCCATCTCAAAAGCGCCTTTAAAATATTAGATGTAGTTATCATGAGACATTTATGAAAAACGATTTAATCTTGGAGAACTAAGAAATAGAGAACAGAAGATTATCTCATCATTAGATCTAAATCCAATAAGCTTAAAATATTTTGTTTTGAAGATGATTATATTCAATCTTTCTCTTTTTAAAATTTACAGCCCCAATTATCCCTTTTCTCTCCTCAAAATATTAGCCTCCACAATAAATTATGTGAATCTCGATAATGCGAAATCATTACCAAGTTAAAAAGAACAGAAATAAAACAACTATCAAATATTTTAACACTTGAAATGTTCATAAAGGATATACATAAATATATGTAAAATATGTATAAACATAATAAGCTTAACTTAAAATTATTTTTTAAATTGACAAAAATTATGTTTGTGGCATATAACATTGTTTTGAAATATATATACATGGTGGAGTGGCTAAAACAAGCTATATTACCTCACATACTTTTCATGTATTTGTGATAAGAATATCTAAAATCTACTGCCTTAGTAATTTATAACTATTCAATACATTGTCATTCATTGTCATTAAGTATAAAGAATACAATATTTTTTATAGTTAAACATTCATAAAAAACAAGCTGAAGTTACATCCCTTCTTTTATAGTAGTTTTTTGTTTTGTTTTTGTTTTTGTTTTCTTTTTTTTGTGTGTGTGTGGTGCCGGAGATCGAACTCAGGCCCTTGTGCTTGCAAGGCAAGCACTCTAATCACTGAGCTAAATCCCCAGCCCTTTTATAGTAGTTTTTAATTTTTATATTTTTAAAAATGATTGCATCAAAGCCTTGAAATAATATGCTAAATTACCAAAGGTCTTTGTGACTCAAAGAGAAACAAGGAAAATTAGAGCATACTTAATACAAATTAAAGAAAAGTCTTCATTTGAAACATATAAGAATAAACACATATCATGTACAGGTACAGAATAACTATGATAAATGTGATCATTATGTATACAGTGTACCAATACATGTTCTTGGTAAAAAAAAAAAAGAATAAACACACATTATATTTTTTTCAAAGAGTTTAGACTTTCCCTCTGAGTTTTTATGTCTGGTGTCTATGTCCGCTTTTTAAACATTATTTCCACTTCCTTCACACACATATTTTTGAAATCATGGGTGAGATATTTTCTACTGTGTTTTCCCAGCAGAAAGTATTCCAACTATACACAGACTTTCCCACTGCCCCCAAATTAAAGCTCTGGGCAAACTTTTAATTACTAATTTAGGAAAAATGAGACATTTTAAAATTTAATATATTTTGCCTTTTCTACAGACCATCTAGAATAAAACCTTAGTATGCTTGAAAAATCTCTTAGCAACTGAGAGTAGAGCTGGCCAACAATGGATGATTCATTGATTTAGCTTGAGTACGCAGGAAAGTCTGCCAAAAGGTCTGAATAAACTCACATTGCTAGACACTATGGTAAAACGTACTGTGACCTCTTTTAAAACTCTATCAGAGTGGAAAGTTAAACTTGCAGCTTTCCAGCAACTCACTGGCATCTGGAAATATGCTTGAATTATAATATCTTGCTTTTACAACAACTGATAGGCTTTCTTAGATGATCATTTTCACCTAATTAGAAAATGGCTGCTACTAATCAGAGATTTCCAAGGGGACACTACTGTGTTTTTAGGCACTAAAAATAATGGGTGTCTATTCAATTTAAATCTGAAAGGAAGCTTTTTGAAATCTAAAAGTGAAAGGACCGATTGTTAGTTTTTTGTAATATTGATCCAGGGATTTTGCAAGATTACCCCAAACAATAATTTGCACATTTAAAATTGGTAAACATTATATAACTCATCTGTCTGTCTGTGTGCACAGAGTAGAGATTATATCAGGATATCTGGCACATAAAATTCAAAAGAGTTCAGCTCTTTTTGCTTTAATCTGTCATTTGTTCCTGCAATGCCCATTTTGGGGGTAAGTATTACTACTTCCGTTTTAGAACTGGAAGACCATGGAATTTTAAATTGTTAGCTTGAGCTCATAGCAATTCTGAGGCAGGTCTAGGTTTACAATATGGATTTTCTAGTTTAAAATGTGGTATTAGATTCATTGCACTCCTTTGTCACTAATAATTTCAGAAGTTGTAATAAAAAATCATCCATGAAACGAAATCCTTCTTTCCCAGTATTACAAAGACATATTTCCTAATTTCCTTTGCCCTTGACAATGTATGAATGAAAGGGGAATTTTCCACCCCAAAAATGTTCTGCTTTTGAATGTTTTAATTTCATTTCCTCTTCTTCTTCCCCCCCCCTTCTTGCTTTTTCCATAAAGCATTCAAACAGTAAAGGTTAACCGAAGTGTCTCCCTTCTGCTCCTAGTCTTTCCTGAAGAGACACCCAGTCACCAATTTGGGGTATTCCCTTTCAAACAATTTTCTGGGCATTTACATGATTATATGCATAAAATATGCAAGTTTGATTTGTGTTTTTCCTTGTTTCATATATTGCCGTGTATTCTATTACTTTTTTAAAAAAAAAAAACTCCTCCTGGAAATCTTACTGTTTTAGTATATATAAACTTAGGTCATTTTAAAAGTTGGTTAAAAAAAAAAGTGAATTTCATTGTATGTAGCTTACTATTTTGAAATAGGGCACATTGTACACATCCACTGAAAGTGTAGCCCATCTTAGGCATGTCTAACCTGTTGTCCATGGTTGAACATGCCTGTGTTATAATTCAAAATATTAAAGAATAATGGAAGTTTTGCTACTTACATGCATTAACTATATTACATATTTTATATATAGTCCAAGATAATTTCTCTTAATGTGGCTCAGGCAAGCCAGGTGTGCTGAACTCACAGGCCGCAGGTTGGACATGCCTGCATGGACAAAGAGAAGGAAATAATGTATGGAAAAGTACAAATGAGTGAGAACATTTAGTTTTTTATTTACTTCACTGACAGCAATTTTGTGTACCCAACAGCAGTGGAAGTATGAATGGCCTTCTTACATGAGACAATGCAATCAGAGCAGAAAGGCAGAAGGATGGGGGTCGTGCAAGAGCGAAGCCATGTCAATGTGGAGATCCCAACAGGAGGTAGATAGTACACAAGTGGTCCCTACTTTCACGGCACTAACAGTGTGCCTCTCGATGCCCTCCAGCCTCATCTTGCCTCTCCATTCCTACAGTCACTGTTGTCTGGACCCTGTTTTTCCATGATGAACTATTATGTTGTTTCCCTGAGTTTAGTGTTTTGTCTTTCTGATCTACAGCAGAGATACCCACAAAGGGCAAGATCTGGTCACACCGCAGGCCAAATGAAACACCTTCATTATTTTTTCTAAAACTACAATCAAGATAACCTATAATCATTTATCACTGCAGCCTGGTATTAGCATCTAACCTCCTAATTTTTCTCCTGTCATGTTAAATTCTAGTTACACTAAACATCCTAGTGTTTTGCAGAGATTTCCCGTTAACATCTCTGTGCTTTTTACACATATGCCTAAAATATCCTTCACTTTTCTCCACCTAGACCTCCCACACATAGTTCTAGATCCAGACTAATATTGCCTTTCTAGTGAAGGTGTTTAGTTCTTTCTAAGCTCCCAGAACAGTTGGCATTAATTTCTGTACTAGCATTTAATACTGTTTCAAGTCAGTGAGAACTATCCCTTTCCTTCTGGTGTAGCAGCCTTGGGGAACAGGAACCAACGAGGAGTGTGAACTCTGATTATGGGAGTGGGAAGGAGGGAGGGAGAACCTCTGAAATGTATATCTATGATCAAAGCCGGCCTAGATTGTTGGAGAGAGTCCTGTTCATCCATGGGGACAAGATGAAGTCTTGAGAGCCAGCTCCACCCAAGTATATTCTTCATGGAGCCACTAATTAAGCACCTTGGGAGAGACTCCAGCAGCCAGTGTTGGGGGGGGCACAGATTATCACAGGATCACAAAAGATCATGCAGGGCATGTGAAAACATTAAGCAAACCAATAATGTTTTGACAATGAGACAGGAGTCTAGGAAATATCCAATAGCTTGCTATTAACTCACTGAGTTAAATAAATTAAACATCTGGAACAGTCTTAGTATGTAGATTAGAGTATGATTTAAAAACCAAACTAAAATGTTAAGGTCAGGTAGAACAAAGAGGAGAATTCATATAACTGAAAAAACAAGTAGAGTGATAACAGACCTGTTTGAAGTAGAATGCTCATTTGGCTGACAAAGTAAACGGTGACTCTGATGGGGGGAAGGATGCTGTTCATTACCTTGCTGTGCGACCCTCGTCTGTCTTCTTCACTAAACTGCATGAGTTCATTTGGTGGTGAGATTGCCTTTCATTTCTGGATCACCAGCCCTTCGAAAAGGGTCCACTGAGTGTCTATCTGTCTCGATCCAGAAGCCAGGACAGTAGACAATTAAATCTACTGGGCCTTAAATATAAAGGCAGTGAAAGAGACATCTGCAGCTCCTGATAGCTGCCATGATGACAACTGCTGAGCCGTTTGAGGGTAGGCGTTGTGTTTCACTCTCATTTTGAGGTTCCCAGTGGGGACTGCTACTGCAGTCTCCTTAGAAGTATTCTGGTCGTGCTGGCTTCTGCTCTGAAAGGGAGGAATCTTAAGAAACCACAGAAAGGTCAGCTGACGCCTCAGCCTCAGAGCTGTGGAAGTCAATCAATAGCTGGAAAAGGGTTTAAAAACAGATGGAAGCAGAGCCCCAGCCTACCCAGGCCTGCAGTAATTTTCTGCACGGACATCATTAGGGCTTCCTTCTGAATTATCCCACCACTGCAGAATGTGCTTGCACAATTCAGAAGAGCAAGAGGCCTGGTTTTTAAATTCCTCATGTACCGAATTCTAGGCATAGTGCCAATGGCAGGAAATACAACGTGTTTTTTAAAAGTTAATTTAAAACATTTGAAAGGATTTGAGCCTGGGATGGTCTCCCATTTACTATAAACTGTCTTTATAATTCTACTCCATCTGACAACAAGAATTCATTGAGTGTAGAGTCTCCTATGCTGTGCTAGATGCTCAATGTGATTAGTTAAGTGATAAAAACAAGCATAGAAATAATCAGATGGCTAGTGGAAAACACTGAATATTATCTTTTGGGAGATATTCTACCACTTTGTCACCTGCCTCTTCCTGCTAGTCCCTCATAACAAATCACAGTGTCCCCTCCACTCTGGACAAGCCTGTCTTCCTGTGACTACCACTTCTTGGTCATTGCTATCTCTGTGCCTTTGCTTATTTCCTCACTGAAGAAATTTCCCTCTTCTACAACTCCCATTGGGGTGGTGTGGGTCAAAAGTTCTTCTTTGCTTCCCCTAATCCCACTTCTTCCTGTCCTCATCAAGTTAAGGTGATCTGTTAAAGGGACTTTATTTCTCTCCATCCTTGGAAAAGCATAGTTGGTTCCCTGGGAAATGATGAAACCTCTCAAAAACAGTACGATTTTTAGGCATAAAATATTTAGAGGAAAGGCTACTTTGCTAATATAGTCTAGGAATATATAGCTAAAATAAAATGTGAAATTAATTCATCACTTAATATATTGGTGTAATAATTAATAAAAAATTTTAAAAATATGTACAATTATGAAATATAATGTACAAACTACCTTGTCTTATCAAGCTCCAATTATTTTTGATCGAATCAAAGCAATTTAGTGCCATTTAGAAAACAGAAGTGAATATCTGATAACCAGAAAGAAAAGGAAATTTACTCACAGTTTTACCATATAAGGACACTAGATCCCAGTCCCGTGAACCCATGCCTTTGCACATATTTTTTGCAGCTGCTGATACACTTTAGGGCCAAAGCTAAGCTTTGAAAGTTTGGATTCCTGTGTGTTGTGATAATCAGCTGGGGTTTGGAAATGCCTTCAAAAATCTAATACTTTGGCTCTTTAACAAGGCTTCTGAAAAAACAATTTAACATCTGGAATCAAGTATTTTATGGAAGTCCAAGACCAACAGAGCAAAGAACATTTCTTTCAGTAATAGTTAAAATATGGCACTTTCCTCTCCTTCATCAAATAAATGGGTGTCTTTTACAAAGAATCTGAGGTGGTTTATAATAACTAAGATACGCCACAGAAGTAAGGTGTAGAAACCTAGGTGCTCTGGATAGTCATCACTGAATGTCTTGCCCAAATATGTTTCTTTACTCTTTTGGCATCATCTTCTCTTCCCAAACTCAAATCTGAAAAAAGAAATAAACTATCCACAAGGGCCTGAGTTCGATCCCCGGCACCACAAAAAAAAAAACCAAAAAAGAAATAAACTATCAAAGCTGAGCCTTCTTCATGTAACTTCCTCAAAAACTGCGGAGTTAGGATGAGAAAACAACCTCCAGAGTCTCACCTCCTACTGCAGGCTACAGAAGAGGGTGTGAGTGGGAACGGACAACTTCCCTCAGTCACTACACGGGTCACAGCAGATACCTTTATTACAAAAGACAGAGTAACAAGAGAAAAGCACAACAAATTTATTTAATCAATCTTTCATGTGACACAGGAGTCTTCAAAAATAAAGACACAAGGAATCAGGAAAAGCTTTTTATGCTTAGGTGTGATGAAGAATGGACAGTGGTGTGGAAAGGTGACTGGTTAAAAGGAGATGGGACACAAGGGGGAAGCCTGCAAGGTTTGTCCAGACTGCTCATGACTTCTTTGTGTAGCATTCCTTGCTCCTGGGTATGGGGCAGTGACAGTCTTCAAGGGAGAAGGAAGAGAGTGACTTTTCTAGGTTTTATGGCTTGCTTTGACCAAAGGAGAAAGGTTCTAGTTTCTATGATTCATCTTGAGGAAGAAGAATTCAGGTTTCTGTGATTTGCTTGGGGAACGAGGGAGAAAAGAGTTGCAAGACATAGGAGGACAAGAGAAGGTCAGAGAGACTTCGCTTCTGAGTCCTTCGAGTATCATTTAGTTCGACACACTCAGCAGGCCAAAGTGTCATACTTCGGGGGTATTGTTTCCTGAGCCCCAATAAGGGGAAAGGCAATGAGCAAATGTGTGTATATCTTACATCTCTAGTCACAGTAACTCAGATCAAACACAAAAAGTGGTTGTGTCTACTGAATGTCTACTAATTCTCTACAAAATTTTATAGTATTTTAAAAACATTAAAATGTGTTCTCTACTAAAATAATAATAAATAAATATACTGAGTAGTTAATCGGTATCAGGCACTGCACATTTAATTTTCAAAATAATAATTATTATCCTTCTATTTTTATGATGAGTAATTAGTACAGTGGAATAGAAGATCTGCAATAGAGAGAGGGAAAGAAATAGAATAATGAAATAGAAGAATGCAGAAACAGATCCACACACACCCATGTAGGGACATAACTCAGTACAAAGGGAGCATTGTAGATCAGTAGTTAAAGGATAGGCCATTCAATAATGGTGCTTGGAGAGTTAGTTCTCCATATGGGGCGAGAGAAAGAAACTGGATTCCTTCTTCACACAATATAAGAATACATTCCAAATGGAAGTAAGGTCCTAAATGTGCAAGGCAAAACTCTAAAGTTTTTAGAAGACAGTATCAGAAAAGGACCTGACCATGTAAAAATGAAGAGCTCTGTTCATCAGAAAATACCACAGGGGGGTTGGGGTAGTGCACTTGCCTGGCAAGCACAAGGCCCTGAGTTCAATCCCAAGCACTCCACTCCACCTCCAAAAGAAAGAAAATACCATAAAGCCAACTGTCAAGTCACAAACTCGGAGGACTATATTTATATTTACAACATATTTATAACCAACAAAGGAGTTTCCCAGAACATATACAGAACTCATTTGGTAACGAAGAGCAATCCAACAGAAAAGAGGGCAATTGATAGATTCAGGCATAGCAAAGAAGCAGAAGAGAAACTAAAGTCCTTGCCACATGGAAGATACTCAAACAATATTTGTAAGATGAATGAAAGCACAAATGGCCCATAAATACACAAGAAGTTACCTAATCAGAGAAATAAAAATGGGAACCACAATGGGATGCCATTTCAGACTCGCTACTCTAGAAAAAACTAAGATCAAATAATCTGGAATACTGGAGTGGATGTGGTATACTGGGCACTATCATCAACTGCTTGTGGGAACAGAAATAGGAAAACTTTGGAAAACGGTTTTGTATTCCTTACTATAGGTGAAAATCTTGTATACTTCATCATCCAGTGCCACTCCTCAATATTCACCTATGTGGCCTATGAGACATGTCAAAGAAAGCCTATTAATTACAAGATAGCTCATACGAGCAGGAAATTAGAAACAACACAAATCTAAAATAGCCATAGGATGGATAAATAAATTGAATATATTTGTACAGTGGAATACAGTACACAATAATGTTAAATGTCATATACAAATATATAAAATACAATTCTATTTATATGAAGTTCAAAACCAGAAAAGACTAAACACTATATTATTTGGGGGGAAAGTACACAGGTGATTAAATTTTAATGAAAAATAAAGGACTAGGCTGACAAAAATTCAGATGAGCAGTCACCTCTGTGGGGAGGAATGTGATTTAAAAGACATACACAGGCAAGAAGTTTTGAATCCTTAATTGGTGCAGTAAGTATAGAAGTGTTGGTACATTTTTTTAAACTGTTCAGTTGTGTTTTATAATACTTCTCAATGTTTCAAGTACTTTTCTTTTTTAGTTATATTTGTTGTCTTTGTTGGTGTAGTGCAGGGGATCAAGCCTGGGTCTTTGCACATGCTAGGCAAGCGTTCTATCACTAAATTACATCTTCAACCCAGTAATTTTCAAAAATTTAAAAAAAAAATCATATACAAACTGCATTTGTAAAGGAGTTAAATTCTTCCTGAATCTTACCATAGGAATTATTTATTTACATAAATTATATCAGGAAAGCCACAGTACAATAAAAAAATCCTTCTAAATTATTTATGTTGAAATTTGTATTTTTCAGTTTTGATTTTTAATATAAGAATATATTTGCATATAATTTACTTCAAGGTATTAAGAAACAATACGTACTTTTTCCAAATCTTTATTTGTAAGAACACTGATCACATTATTATAATCTTTGTGTGGCTATGGTTTTGGTTTCCTTCTGCAAACAGTATTTGATTAGTTTGATTACCTGCAGAGAAATGCTTGTGAAGTTAACAAAATTTGATATTTCTTTTTAAAAACAGATGATTCCAGTTCTGCAAAAGCATTTAAAATGGTATGGTCAAATCTGGAGTGAACTGGACAACTGAACTGATGTTTTCTAAGTAAGGTCATCTCGGTAGCTTTTACTGGGTAGTGTTTCCACATGTAACATCATGAAAGGTAACACGAGGTTTTATTTTATTTCCTAGAAGTCAATTTTTGTGCATGAAACCCGCCAACTATGAAACGATCCAATTACAAGGTGAAAAGAAGATCTGATTTTAATGAAAGGACTCTCTTGGCACCTGGAGATGAAATGCAGGCCCCACAGCCAAGCTACATTTGTGGAGCACAGTGTGCGGACAGAAGCTGGCCTGACCAATCAGAGAGGTCTCCTGGTAGGCTGGACCAGTCTGCTCTGCTGGGGGGGGGGAGGAGGGCAGCTAGGAATGGCTGTGGTCAAGGGCCCCATTCACAGAGGCCAGTGGGTTCAAGAGGCTTGCATTCTAGGAATTTAGGTCCCCGCCTCTTCCATCATGCCAGTCTTCATTCAACCCACCTTCACACCCTCCAAATGCTGACAGGCCCCTTCTCAGCTCAGCTGATAGAGGAGTCCAATCATATTTTCTGAGAATTTAAGCAACAGGTCCTTTGAAGAAAACCAAGGTTGGTTTCTGAATTCTACCTCATTCTAGGGAAATCTGAAAGCCTTCCAAATATTCCCCTTTATCAACCTCCTTATACATAATTTCCTCTGCAATCAGTACTATCTCCCTGCAGTATTAGCCAGTACAAAGAGAATAAAACAATCTCTAATCGACATCTATACCCCTCAAATGGCATCTATTTAATTTACTTGCACTATAAAAGCCATATCTCTCATGAGTTGAAGAGTAAATTTAGGAAATCAACTGAGAAATAAGTGCAAAGTATTCCAACTTGAAAATGAAAAGCAATTCGTTGTCAAGCTGAGAGCCTTTAAAAGATGGTCTTAAAGAATGTCTTAGAAATATAACTATTACACATATTTACATGCCACATACTGTTCTACTAATGATTACAAATAATGGTTGCTCTGCAGAAAGGCTGTAGGAAATGGTGGCAGACGATAAGCTTTCAAAGAGTTTGATTAGGGATGGGCATAAAGACCAAATCTACAGAACAGCTCTTTGAAAACATTAGGTAAGAGGCTGAAATAGCGGCTACATCTCTTTGAACCTCGTTTGTTATTAAGCTTACTGCTGCTGCAGGCAGATAAGATCCAAGACCAAACACAAAAACATACATTTGATTCAGCAAGAGGCTTATCTCAGCAGCTGGACCTACTTTATTCAAAAAATTGGCAGAAAAAAAGCATTTTCCTTTTTTGCTCTAACGATTCAGGGTCTACTTGCAGTGTAAAAAACAGTGAAAAACATGAAAGGTTAATTTTTCTTCTCTCCCATTAAAATAAGACCAGTAAACCTCAGTAAAACAAGAAATTTATGAAGTTACTTAAAAAACAAATTTTATATGGTTTTCATTACATAATTTGACACATCTGGGGTTTGTAATTTATAGGAACAGAAAGTGAAAGACCATTAGTTTGGTCTGGAATGGGCGAACTTTATGATCTAAAACTCTGGTAGAACATAATTTATGAACCAAATTCCAAGGAGAAGGTCTCATAATTTATGAGGATTTAATATTTCATTTATATATTTTGGTTAAATGTCCAAATTTTCAGAAAAATCAACAAAGTTTTTATCTTTCAGCCTCTTGTGCAAGCAGGCTGGAAAATGTAGCATCTTTTCAGATATGGGAAATGTTCTCTTCAGCACTCAGGAATGCTGACGCTGCTCCTTTCAAGGCAATGTCCATAATGCTGGGCTTTCCTGGTCCACTGGCATTGGTTCCTGAGGCTGGGGCTGAAGCAGCACGAGTGCCATTCATGTAATGCTGTGGTCCCTACCCCATGACCAGAACTCCACGTATGGGCGTGGAGTACACATCACAGACCAGGGCCGGAGCCATCGGGTCTTCCTAACTTGGCTCTGCCCGGCTCTCTGCTCATATGCAGTTGGGCTGATGCCTGTTAACAAGAGGCAAAAGTGCCTTTCAGATCTGCCGGAAAAAGTCTAGTCACTGCTTCAGCCCAGCCTTCCCCTCCTGAGTAAACCAGTGAGGCAGCAGCTGTAATGAACTAAAGCAAGGTTTCACTGGGGAGATCATTCACACCATTCACACTGACATTGATATCACTGTGTCCTGTAGTTGTGTAATGTAGCAGCCTTTAGACAACAAAAAAGTCTGAGTAATATATTCTTAAAATAAAGCTTGTTTTTAGGGTAGTATTAGATTTATACAAAAATCGTGAAGTTAATTCAGAGTTCCCATGCATGCCTGCAACCAATTTTTCTATTATTGACATCTTACATTAGTATGGTACATAGTTTTCAACTATTGGTACATTGTTGAGTACCAACTAGAAGCAAAAGGAGAAATAAATCCAGGATGATACCACACTGAATTGAGTCCTCATGTCTCCCTAGGTGCCTCTTGGTTATAATTTTTTAAGACTTTCCTTATTTTTGATAACCTTGACAGTTTTACGGAGTACTAGTAAGATTCCCCCCAAATGTTCCTCACTTTGGATCTGTCTGGCATTTTCCTCCTGATCAGCCTGGGTATATACTTTGTTTTTTTTAATTTTTGTTTGGAGGAGGAGGAGACCAGAGCTGAAGAGTCATTTTTATCACATGTTACCAAGATCACACATTACCAACACGACTTATCCCTGCTGAAAATAACTCTGATCACCTGGCTAAGACGGTGTTCATTATGTCTGTCCCCTGCAAGTCATTTACTTACATCGGGATCGACTTGAGGATGTTTATCCTGTACTGTAGGTTACAATCCAATAGGACTTTTATTTTCATGCTCAAATTGTTTCATCTTTGACCACTGGGGGTCCTTGCAGTTGGCTCCCACATCTGTGACATACTGCATCCTTGTGTGTGGTTTTTGTTTGGTTGGTTCGGCACTTCCTTACTTTTTACCACTATAAGCATTCCAGGCTTCTCTTGTGTATTTCCTGCCTGAACAGGAGCCATTTCTCCAAGGATCCCTGTTATTTTCATTACAGAATGCTATTAGAAACCAAGGTCTGGGGCTATGTATGCTTGTTGCCGCTGGGATATTGTCACTTATAAACCCTCTCAGCTGTTCTCATGTATCGAAACATACACATGTATCAAAACATACATACATATACACATTTCCATGTGCAACCATCTGTATCTACATTAAGCTAAAGATGAATTCATATTGATCTCTCCAACTCTAATCCATTACCATATGGATCTAATTTTTCTTGCTTATCTATAAACTTCCAATCCAGTGTGAAAAACCTAGCTTCCACCATCTGCCATTTATTTACTTAATTGTTCAATTCCAGTACACATTATGGCCACTTTAGAATTGCTAGGCTGTATTTCCAAGAGAAGCAACTTTATTAATTAGAGTGCAGTGTTTATAAACAGTTTCTTTTGCTGTTAATCTTAGATTCCACTCATTTCTAAAGTTACTCAGGTCAGCAGCTTTCTCCCTCACCCTCTTCAGTGAGATTGTTTTATACATTGTGATACAGTTAGATTGTTTTTATCAGAGTCTGTTTTCCATCCTGGGATTCCAAACCTTCCAAGTGATTTTGTTTATTTGCATACATTTAGATTTCCTCTTTTGTACTGTGAAGAATATAAATGGGTGTTGAAAAATGCATGGTGTCACATATCTATAATTACAGTATCATACAGAATAGTTTCACTGTCCCACAAAAGCTTCTCTGCTTCACCTGTTCAGCCCTACTTCTCCCGAAATGGCAGGCAACCACTGATCTTTTCTGTTGTTACAGCTTTGTCTTTTCTAGAACATCATGTAACTGGCACCACACAGTATACAGCCTTTTCAGACTGGCTTCTTTCACTTAAAACACTGCCATTAAAAAAGGATAAACTAGAGTCATTTGTATGTAAATGGATGTTCCTTGAGAACATACTATTAAGTGAAATAAATCGGACACTTATGAGTACACATCGAATTGTTTCTCTGATATGAGAAACCATAGATGTAAAAAAGGACGTAAAGGTGTAATAGATATAATCTAAAAGGAAGATAATATTCTAAGGAGAGGAGCATTGGCTGGAGGGGGGGGAGAAGTGGGAAGGGAAAAGAGGGATAGAAAAAGGAAAGGGAATTCATGGAGAAATGTGAATGTACCTGCTGTAAATAGGGAAGGGAATAGAGGGGAGGGGCGGGGAAGAGGGGGGAGAACCAAGATGCATCAGGTACAGGTACAAAATAAATGTGATGAATATAACCATTAAAAAAATATGAATGTAGATAGATTCATATCTTTTACAAATTTACTGTTCTTTCTTCTTACTGTTGAATAATATTCTCTTATATAAATATACCATAGTTTCTTTTATCCAGCCTAAATAATGACATCTTAGTGGCTTTCAGGTTTTGGTTGTAAGTATACAGATGCTAGACACATGTATACGTAGGTTTTTGTGTGGGCATATGTTTTCAGTTCATTTGGGGTGAAGAGCAGGAGCATAATTACTGGATTGTATGGTAAGATTGTGTTAGCTTGAAAGAAACTGCCAAAATAGCTGTGCCATTTTACATTTCTACTAGCAATGAATGAGAGTTCTTGTTGTGTATCCTTGCCATGCAACTGACGATGACAGAGTTTTGGATTTCAGTTTTGGATTTTAATAGGTGGATGATGGTATCTCATTTTAATTTGCAATTCCTTAACAACAAATGATGGTAAGCATCTTTTTGTACACTTATTTACATCTGTATATTTTGTTTGGTGAAGAGTCTGTTCAGATCTTTTGTCCATTTACTAAGTTGTTTTCTTGTTGCTGAGTTTTAAGAGTTCTTTGTATATTTTGGATACAAGTCCTTTACCAGATAAGTGTTTTGAAAGCATTTTCTCCCAATCTGTGGCTTGTCTTTTATTCATTTAAAAAAGCAGAAGCTTTTACAGAGCAGAAGCTTTTAGTTTAAATAAAGTCCAGATTATCACATTTTTTTTCATGAATCATCCTTTTGGTGTTGCATACGAAAACTGGTTGCCAAATCCCAGAGCCATCTAGATTTTCTCCTATGTTTTCTTCAAGAAGTTTTAGTTTTGCATATTACATTTTGGCCTATGATCCATTTTGAGTTAATATTTATGAAAAGTGTAAGGTCTGTGTCTAGATTTACATTTTGCTCATGGATATCCCATTCTTCTAGAATCGTTTTTAGAAAAGATTATTCTTTCTCTGCTGAATGGTGCTGTGGATCAAAGTATACCCCTCAAAATACCCATTTTGAAGTCCTAGCTCTTAATATAGTGGTATTAGAAATGGGGCTCTTTGGAGATAACTAGGTTTAGATGAGGCGATGGGGGTGTTCCTTATGATGCGATTGGTACCCCTGTAATTAGACATACCGAGATATTCTTTCCCTCCCCACTCTTCACTCCCTTCCTTTCTTTCCTCCATGTATACGAAGCAAGGACGTGCTATGCGACCCACAGTAAGAAGGCAACTCTCTGCAAGTCAGGAAGAAAGCCTGTACCTGAAACAAACAATACAGGCCCCATGAGCTTAGACTTCCAGCCTCCAGACCCATGAGAAAAAAAAAAAAATTTCTGTGGTTTAGATCACCTAGTCTGTGAGACTTTCTTATGGCAGTTTAGGCAAACTGAGCTTTGTCAATGGTCACTTGACTGTACTGTATGAGTCTATTTCTAGGCTTTTTATTTGGTTCCACAGATCAGTGTGCCTATTCTTTACCAATACCACACTGCAGTGATTACTGTGGCTTTGAAGGAAGTCTTGAAATAAGATTGTATGAGTCTTCTAGCTTTCTTAGGCTTCAGGATTCCATCAGTTACTCTAGGTTTCTACCTTCCCAATCAATCAATCTATATGTCAAGTAGAGAATAATTAACCTCTTAACAATATTGAGTCTTCTAATCCATGATCATGGGGTCTTTCCATTTATTTAGATTCTTTTATTTCTTTCATCAGAGTTTTACATTTTCCACATAAAGACCCTGAACTTATTTTTATTATATTTGTATCTAGACGTTTCCTCCCTCCTTCCCTCCTTTCCTTCATTTTTTTGGTGCCATTATAAATGGTATTTTTAATTTCCAATTCCAAATGTTCACTACTGGTATATAAGAAAGCAACTGACTTTTGTGGATTAATATTGTGCCTTGAGACTGTGCTATACTTCCTTATTAATTCTTGAAGTTTATTTTTGGTCAGTTCTTTGAGATTTACCAATGGAGAAAATCAGGTCATTTGCAAAGGGCAGTTTAATTTCTTCCTTCTCAACCTGTATTTCTTTTAGTTCCTTTTCTGCTCTAACTGTACTAGGTAGAACTTTCAGTATAATGTTGAATAGCAGTGACTTGTTCTTTACATTAAAGGGTAAGCATTTAGTTTGCTAGCCTTAAGTATGGGTATGTAAGCTGTAGGCTTTGGGTTGATTTTTTTTGTGAATTCAAGGAAGTTCCTCAGTCTTCTTCATTTACTGAGAGTTTTTAAAAAATTTTAATCACGAATGGGTGTTTGTACTAATGTTTACTCTCCATATACTGACATGATCATGTGACTTTTCTTCTTTTCACCAATTTATGTGGGGGATTATACTGATTTTCAAATGCTGAGTCAGCCTTGCATATCTGGAAAAATGTCACTTGGTCATGGTATGCAAATCTTTTACATATTATTGGGTTGATTTGCTAATTTTTGTTGAGGACTTTTGATCTATATGCATAAGAATTATTGGCCAATGCTCTTTTTTTTTTTTTTTTTTTTTGGTGCTGGGGATCGAACTCAGGGCCTCGTGCTTGCAAGGCAAGCATTCTAACCACTGAGCTAAATCCCCAGCCCCAGTGCTCCTTTCTTGTAATGTCATCATCTCGCTTTAGTATTAGGTTAATGCTGACCTCACAGAGTGAGTTAGGAAGTCTCTGTTTCTATTTTCTGGAAGAGATGACTGAGAATTGGTGTCACTTTTTCTATAATCATGTGGTAGAATTTACCAATGAAATCAACTGGACCTGGTACTCTTTTAAAAAAGTTATTATATGGGGATCCAGATGACATAGAGACTATGAAACTAAGCAGTAGTACAGATTATACAATTTGATGTATCTTTATGCATTTTTTGCAAAGTATAGAAAAGAAGCTCAAGGTGGATGCAGATGTAGTCTAATGAACATGCTTTTAACATCCATTTATTTATTTTCTTTCTTTAGTCAGCATATCCATTTCCTCAAATATAAAATGCGTATTATTATTTTCTTACTTTTTTACTTCATGGGAATAAAATTAGAAGATATTAGTCAATTTTTTAGTTCCTGAATGACTTCATATAGGTGTATAGTCCATCTCTCTCATGGAAATCTCTAAGGTGTCAAATACTAAATTTTTTAAAAAGTTTAGATTTTCCCTATACTCTCCAATGAATGTGTACTTGTTTGTTTCATAATTATACAAAGGTTATAAAATAAAGAAGCATGCACTTTTGGCTTTCCTTTCTAGAGTATCAAGGTAAAGCAAGAAGCAAAAACAAATAGAGGCATAACTTTTTACTGAAATATTTATTTATGCTTTGCTGAAAAGCCTTCAATATTTCAGTTATTGAGATTACACAGTATCATTTTTATATTAAGCATTTCTTTGCAGTTCATTTTCAGGCGAGCTGTCATGTCACATTATCTACTGGGTGAAATTAGGCATTATATTTCACACTCTAGTTCTTTCATGTTGAAACCAAATATGCCCCTTCAGGATTGTGGTTTTAGATTTGACTTTTCAAAGACAGTCTGTCGCTTCTTTTCTTATTTTTCTTTCTAGATTTTCACTCATCCATTTTGCAAGCCGGAATCCTCCTTGGGGGAGGGAGGTGAGCCCCGCGGTGAGAGCGTGTGCTTAGCGTGTGTGAGGCCCTGGACTCTATCCTCATCACCAAAACAAAGAAACTTTCTGATTTTGGATTTTCTTAATTATTTCATTTTGACTGACCTGAATTTGCATTCTTCCCTCCAAAGTCCACTCCCAGCTTCTACGGCCAGTCACAGTAAGCTACACTTACTTTCCTAGTTTGTAAGAAGCAATCTGGCTAACAAAAACATAAAATACCAAACACATCGAGAGAATGCATTCTTAAGTGGAAACCCTAGGATATTCAGCTTAATAACTGTTTTCCAAGCCTGATCACCATTAATCCAAAAAGATTATATATTCAGCTGGAAGATTTTCATCAATTAAGTGGGTTTTTTTTTGCAAGAACATAAGCCCAAAGAAAAGTTATGATTTTCCAAGATTAGCTTAAAATTTTCCTTCAAAACACATACATTTAGTTTTGATTACTGAGTTTTTTTGTTTCATTTTTAATGAAAATATAGCCTGTGGTCTTAAGAATTACAGATTAGGCTCCCTATATTCAAATCTTACATGCACCTTGTATTAGGTGAATGAACTTAGTTAAGCACAATAACTTAATTATCTTGGCCTCAGTTTCTCTATCTGTAAAATGGGAATTTATTAATTCATAAAATATTTATGGAGTGCCCATTTTGTGTTAGGCATTAGTCTAACTGCCAGGAATAGAACTGAACAAATCAGATCTCCAAAGATCCTGTCCTATTGGAGCTTACATTACATGCATTACAAGTAGGGATAATTTCAATACTTCTCCATTAAGACTGTTGTGAGAATTAAATTAGTGAGTGCTTATGAAGCACTCAGAATAGTCTGAAGCACTCAGAATAGTCTTAGCCAGCATCATCATCATTTTCATCTTTATCATTGGATATTTACTTTACATAAAAGTTTTCTTTTCAAGTTTTTTCCATTTCCTTTTTTCCTGGAATCTAGACTGAAGGTATCAAAGTATAGTATTCCATGTGCCATTACTGAGACTCAAATTCCTTATCTGTAAAATAGTTATAATATTTGCTGGCATACTCTACAGTGCTGGCCTGAAAATCAAAATAAATTATATGAAAGTGCTTCATAAACTAATGTGACACAGATTAAAGATGTCCTAAAACAGCATTTGGCATAAATCCTCACACTCACAAGTCTCTCAATACATGTTAATTGAATTAAATGTTAATTTATTGACAAAGAAATTGCATAGCCACAATTGAAACAACCTAATAATACTTGGGTCCCAACACGCTGGTGCAAGTAGGAAACTAGCTACCAATTTACTCAAACAACTTCTGCTAATTTAATACTGCCTATCAATAAATGAAGAGAGCTATCCAAAATATTGGAAACCATGACATTTCCTTGGCATACCAAAGTGGGCTAAATCCTTCAAGCCCCCTTATTAGCTTAAAGATGATCTTACTTCAAGTTCCGTATTTTATAGCTGAGGCAAATAAGGTTCAGAGAAGTGAAGCAACATCCTGAGGATCATAGTAAATGTCAACACCAGTTTCCATTTCACCTATAACCCAAGACAAGCAAGACTTCTCATACTTTCACATAGGAAACAGATTACAGGTCTCAAAGACTAATTTAAACCCTATTCTGTTTTGCAGTCATTCATATATTGTGGGCTTCTTTTCCTCCATGTGATCTTTAAAAAATGTGGAAGAGCGTGGAAAACAAACTGAAGAAGAAAGTATTCTATTTAATGGTATGTCTGAAAATCTGTTCATTCTCTGAAATTTTTTATGTGAAGCTTCAGATTTCTAACTGTCAAGGTGCCTGCTCAGAAGGAACAAGCTAGTTTGTAACTTTGTTGAGGGTTTTTATTCCAACTGGTTCATATGGTAACTTGGAGTAAGCAAGACTTTTACAGCTCTGAGACCTCTATATAGAAATGGCATGTGCAAAATGCTGGGTCTTGCTAGATCAAAGGGACAGATGGGAATAGTTATCTATCTTCTTTCTTGACTGGGTATGTTTACATGACTATCGACCACTCTGGGAAAACAAACAAACACAGTCTTATTTCTCTCTAAGGCTGCAACAGAAGTAAGAGCAAGAAAAAAGTAGAAGGGATAGAAAAGGTCAAATATACTTGAGCATATTTTTGCGCCCCTCTCACCTCATAAAGAGCTATGTGTTTCTTAATATTGTAGGCGAGAGAGGGGGTAGAAGAGGGCCAGGTTCTTCAGGCATCAAGCATCTCTTCTAACGTTGCGAGCTGAACACAGGTGGGAGAAGTGTAATTGGAGATTCTGAGGCCCAACGCTTACATTTATGGCACCAGCCCATACTCCAGTCTTATTGGTGAGTGAAGGTAATAGATGGCTGTAATATTATCCAGCTGAATCACAACTAATGGCCACTAAATTGTCTATTTAGGAACTCAAGTAGTTTGTGTTACTCAGGATCCTCTCGGTTATTCATCTGCTTTTCCAGAATGAACCGAATCAAGGCACAAGACAGGGAAATTACTGCACATGCAGAAGTTTGGTTGGAGGTGGACGATAGTTAACAAGTGAAAGTTTTGGCCAAAGTCAGTGAACTGACATCTGAGAAGGCAGTGGGAATGGCCTGTTCTCCAACAACTTCCTGCAACAGACTCAAGATGAGTAACTCCGGACAGCACAAACAGTCAGCAGGGTGCCTGTTTACTCCTGTTCACCGGGACAGCAAAGAAAGCAGTGCTTTAATCAGGATGATCAAGCATTTTAGTTTCAGAAGACCCGAGCCCTGCTCGACTACAAAAAGCCTTCTTCTACTGAGTATGTATGATAAAAGATGAGACTCTGGCCATCTGGCTAGAGATCGCAACGTGGGGAAATGAAACAGGCAAAGAAGCCAACAGCTGCAAGTGTAGACCATAGATAAGAAAGCTAGGAAACTGTGGAGGGCTGCTGAAGATAGGAGGCTTTTTAGTTCTGCTAAGACAGCTGGGAGAGCTGTGTTGAGCAGGTCTCCTTGTCTGACAGTGAAAAGACAAAATTTCCAGGGATCAAAGGGGACTAAGCTGAAACCTTAAGTTAAAACCTTCTCCTATGTCTAACAGCCAGAAGACCTTCTGTCTCGGCACCCTTCTCTTCCACAAAGCTCTATAACAGTGTTTAGAAACATCTCCATATGTCCCCCTGTAGGCAGCCACACATTTGACGCCCTTAAGTGCCCCTCGATTTGCTATGGGTGATTAACACCTCTATGCAGGTGAAGCTGCTTACTTTGTGACTTAACGAATATTCCTTAAGTACGTTTATTTATAGCCCCATATAAAAAGCAGAACAGTCAAGCTAGGTGAGGCAGATGATCGCAGAGCACCCCTCCCCCATTTCTTGCCCACTAGCTTGCTTTTGGAATCAACACAGGGGGCAGGGCCCTCAGAGCACGGTGTGCGGTACTCTCCCACAGCCTTAGGCAGTGGGTCTGCACCAACATCCCCAGGGGCACTATCTGTTTTACACCAAATATAAGGAGCTCCATAGTTTAATAATAGGTTCATTCTTAAGTAAAATAAAAAGCATTTTTAGAAGAGCTTCAGGAAATGTCAGGTGACTACAGATTTAGAAAGTTTTGTAAGGACTGTGTGGGATATAGTCCCACTCAAGGTCCACGGTCTTCAGCGACCTCCCTAGAACAAAATGAATGTAAATTCAAGATAGCTGGATTTCATACCACCATAGGGAGATCCACGAGGGTGTGGTCTCTTCAGCTTCCATGTACCTTTCCCCATGAACCAACAAGTTCCTCGATTAACCTATGCTAAATCAGTGAGGAACCTCATAACTTCTCAAAGCTGTGATTTGAGGAGTGAAGCTATCTAAGAAACACTGGAACATCAAGAAAACAGATATCTTGTTATTACAGCTGCTTTTAAGTATAGTCAAATCTATGTTTTTTTAATGGATTATTTGTGGCCAATTTTTATTTCTAGTGGACTCCACCCTGCCTGGAATGATGAAACAACATCACATCCCTTAATGGTACAATTGAATTGCACTCAGGAAATGCAGTTATTTTAATATTACTGTAAACCAAACATAATTAAGAATGTAAATGTTCTCAGGAAAATATCACATGACATAGTCCAGAAACAAATATACATGACTTTAGCTGATGATTTATCTATTCCACCTTCAAATGGTTTAATAAATAAATGTTAATTCAAAATGTTTAGTATTTAAGGAACCTGAGAAATTGACAGTTTTTCACCTTTAATTCTGATACTTTAACCACCTGAAGGAATAGTGAGTACTAAAAGCAAATTAGGGGCATGAAGAGACTTGAACAGAATTTGTGTTATGGTTCTTGTCTAGATGTCCCCCCAAAGCCTCATGCAGTCATAGGTGGGGCTTTTTCAAAGGGGCTGGATGTACAGTGTGTTACTGATTCATGGTGCAATGCTAGGATTAAGAGTGCTAGGATGTATGATTACTAAATCAATCCACTGATTGGTTTGGCACTGCCCTAATCTCACTAGCCCAGATAGATACAAAAGGGGCAGAAAAATGCTGCTAAGGTCCCTTGCTTGCTTTGCTACCTTCTGCCTGCCATGAACTGTTTCTTTTCTGGGGTACCCCTCTGCCATGGCAACCTGCCTTGGAGCCAGCCAATCATGGACTGAAACCTCTACAAAGTGTGAGCTAAATAAATCTTTTCTCCTTTAACTTTGGGTGTTGGGTATTTTGTCTCAGCAATGAGAAAAGTAACTAAGACACTCCCACAAACCAAAATGAACAAAACAATACTCTAGACCTTATAATTCTCCATATCAGTTTTGGCTTGAATTTGTTGGTTCCAAGAGCATTAACTACAAATCATGCAGTCTGCGCTATGGCACTGGCATTTATACTACCAATCCACATAAAAAAACAAAAAACAAAAAACTGGTTTGCAACCAGGCTTATTCCTTCTCTGTAGATATAAACATAGGCATATGAGGTACAATTAAAAATACAGTGAATGTTTAACTTAAAAAATTATTACAGTAAAAGATACATTGCCATTAACTCCCTTGAAATACTCCCCTTCACTTCAAACACACTACTTTCTGAAGCAGTGGTACAAGTCCTATTTCATGAGTGTCTCTGGTTGTGCTCTTTGTGGCTGCCTCTCAGTGTCCTGAATCCATTCAAACGTTGACCTTTTATGGTCATTTTGACTTTAGTGAAGAGTCAGAAGTCACATGGTGCCAGACCCAGTGAATAAGGTGGACAAGGACATTCTGTAATGGATGGCACTCAGCAAGAGCATTCAGTATATCTTTGATCATACCTTGTAAAGACACTCGTGAAAAAGGACTTCTAGGAACTGCTTCAGAAAGTGACAAGAACAATGGGGCCAGTATGTTCAAAGTGATGGGGAGTACTTTGAGAGGCATTAATGGCAATGTGCCTTTTACCATAATACATTTTTTAAATTTAAATATTCACTGTATATTTTGATCCTTTCTTGTAGATATAGACACAGATAAATACGCACACAAAATATTCAATTTCGTTTTTGTTTTTAAGGTCCTCTATGTGCCACTCAGTAATTTTTCAAGGGAAAGCTGAGATGCTAAGAAGAGTAATTAGGAGGTAAAGCATCGAGGAACTGGCAGACCCAGAGGAAGGGAGCCACAGGGAAATGAGCATGAGTCTGAACTCGGCTGGGGGGGCTTTCTTCTTCACATCTGCACATGAAATCTACCACTCCTCAAGGTTTTGGCAAGTGAAAGTATTTGGCTGACATCTGTAGAGATTCCTACCTCTAATGCTAAACAACAATAATGCCTTGCAGCAATTTACATCAAGTGCACAGTCTTAGAACACCCTTAGGATTTTCCGGAGAAGACTAATTAATATATATAAATGTAAGGAATTTTATAGGCATTATTGTCAAGCCAACAACTGGGCAAACAATATGTGTCAAACTTGTACTAAAGTCTTAAGCTGGAAAAAATTAAGCAAATTTCTTGAAATCTCAAGTTTTCATATTTCATATTACTCTTTTATAAGAATATCATTAAAATCATCTGTGTTCTTTCATAAAAACAACAAAGTCAATAATGAGCTAACAACCATGCAGTGTAATCTAGATGTGTTATTTGTAGCTCGAGCCAGACTAATTATTCACATAAATAATAGGTCAACTTTATGTTTAAGAGAAAAATAAAATATTATATCATTTCTGATTTAGCTAATTCAAAATCCCTGTATAACATGTTAAATATTTTTGACATTTGGATTTTTTTTAAGAAAAAAATACATAAGCCTCAGATATTTATTTCAGTTATTTAGGTCAAATGTAGGATTAGAAAAAAATTCAACATTTTGGATTTTCTATTATTTAAAAATCAAAACAAATTTAAAGAGTAATTTTAGGTGTGAAATGTAGTCAAAGTGATTTTTTCCCATTGTGATTTCCTGTTTTATGCTTACACTGTTTCTCCCATTCCTTAATAGCACATCATCAAAATGACCTGTTTCGCTTGTCCTTTATTGTTTATTACTCTTAATTAATACATTTAAAATCTTGATTCATCTAGAATTTATTTTGGTAGCATATTATGTGCTAATTAAAAATGTCTGTCTATCCTCATTGATTTATCACTATTAAATTCTTATAAATGTTTGAATAATTACCAGACTATTACATTTCTTTAACTTGCATGGTTATTTATTGCACAGGTACCACTTTAATTATTATAGCAATTATTGTATAACATTATGTTTTGCTACTCTATAACAGAAGAAATTCCCTGACCAACTTTATCTTCCTTTCTATAAAATGTTCTTGGCTATTTTCAACCATCTATTTTTTAAAAATTAATTTTATTGGTACATCTTAGACATACATAATGATCACAATTTTCCTTGTGTGGCTCCTTAAAATTTTTAATGACATTTCTTACAATGTATTTTTAATTGTATAGGACTTTAAGAACATATTTACTAATATATTATTGACATGATATATAATAACAATTGATCTTTCCAATTGATTTGTCCATTAGTTTAAATATTTTTCTACTTGATTGCTTTGGGGTTTCTAATTAGATGACTTAGAAAGGCATATAGTCATGATTTTGGTCTCGTCTAATAGTTATTCACTGGTTCAATAAATATTTATTGAGCATCTCCTATATGCTGGGCTTCGTCCTAGACAACAGGAATATGTGTGTAACACATACAAAACGCCCCGTCTAAGGGTACATACATACTAGTAGAGTTAAAAAAAAAAACCAGGTAAATACAATCAATACATATAGTATATGAGAAAGTGATTAAATCCTGTGGAAAAATAGAGCAGAGTAAGGGAGAGGAGGAATGCAGGAGGTGGAGAGCTTTGCAATATAAAATATAGTAGAGAACTCACAGCGCAAAGGCCAAAGAAAGTGAAAGAGTGAGCCACGCACATGTGAGAGAGGAGGAATGCCAAAGACAGAGAGAACAAGTAGTACAAAGTGCTAGAGTAGGAGGGTTTCTGGGCAGTGGCTAGAAGGGAGCGAGTACAGGACAGATGAGTAAGTGAAGTAAGGGGGCATCTGACTGTAGTAGGCCACTTATTTCTATTTTATTTTATTGAACTGACCAGAAATTCAAGAACAACATTAAAAAAAGATGAAAACAGATCTCCTTACCTTGTGATCATTTTTACAAAGAATACTTTTATGTTGATCATCGATTCAAATAGTTATACTTAAAAAGTCATACGTCAATTCATCACATTAACAGAATGAAGAGAACCATATAATTATCTCAATGGCTGCAGAAAAACCATGGGAAACACTTACTATATAGTTTTCATACTATAAACCATGGGAAACACTTACTATATAGTGTTCATACTATATAGTTTTCATGATATTCATGAAAATTCTAAGCAAACTAGGAATAGAAGGAAACTTTCTCAGCATAATAAGGGGCATCTATGAAAACTATATAGTTAACATCATATTTAATGCTGAAAAGTGAATGCTTTTCCCTCTAAGATTTGAAACAGACTAGAATGTTTACTCAAAACTTTCAACACTGTATTAAGGTTCTAGTTAGGGCAACAGTTAAAAAAAAGAAAGAAAAAGCAAACTATATACCATTTAGGGAGGATGAAGTAAAACTTTTTTTATTCAGATGACATGATCAAATATGCAGAAAATAGTACACAATCCACGAGAACCTACTAAAACTATAAGTGAATTTAGCAAGCTTGCAGATACAAGGTCTCTATACAAAATTTAGTCAATTCTATTTCTACAGGCTATAATAGCAATGAACAACTAGAAAGTGAATTTTAAAAAATAATACCTTTTATAATTGCATTAAAAGCATCAAGTATTTCAGGAAACTAAAATACTATAAAACATTGCAGAGCAGCATAAAGAGCTAAATAAATATTGCGTCTTTTTTGACTCAAATCTTAAAATGTCACTCTCTTCAAACTGATTTATAGATCCAGTATAATAGATGAACTCAGTGGATAGAAGTCAATAACCTAACTGTGAAATTTTTTTATTTGTAGTCAGGAATATTCTGCATACTATGGAATATTACTCAGAAATAAAAATGAATGACACCTTGATTCTGGCAACAACCTAACAGAATTTCAAAACATTAGATTGAGCAAAAGAAGTCAGATACAAAATTCTCTACCTGGCAGTGTGAGCAGGGCCCCACCATTTCCCCTCAGAGCAGTGCTGGAAGAAGCCAGCTAAACCAGATGACTTAAATAAGATCCAGAGTCTCATAGTAGGATATCTAAAACATTCAGGTTTCAATTAAAAATCAGCCATCATCCCGAGAATTAGGAAAACCACAGTTTGAATTCTAAAAAGACAGCCAACTGATGCCAATACTGAGATGACAGAGATATTAGAATTACATGCCGAAGATTTGAAAGCAACCATCATAAAAATGCTTCAGTAAACAATTACAAACATGCCCAAAACAAACAAACAAAACAAAAAGTTCAAACAAGGAAATGGAAGCTGCAAGGGCAATCAAATGAGCCTGTGGGCCTATAACAAAAACATTAGTAGCATCAGAATCATAGGTGGAAACACACAAGAGGGCAAAACTTAAAAAGTTTTAAAAACTGGAAAAAATAAAATGGCTGAAAACTCTCCAAACTTGTAAAAAGACAAACTTATGGATTCAAAAAGCTGAGTAAAATGTAAATGGGACAAACTCAAAGAAACCCACACCAAAACACATCATTGTCAAACTTCTGAAAACTAAAGACAAAGAGAAAAAAAGGCTTGGAAGCAGCAAGAGAGAAGTGACAACTTATCTATAGAGAAAAAACAATCTGATAGCAGCAGATTTCTCATCAGAAACTATGGAGGCCAGAATGAAAGACGTATGTATATCAAATTAAAATAAAACAGGATCCTATGTTCATGAAAATATCTCCCAGGGAAGAAAAGAAAATCAAGACATTCAGGCGAAGGAAAATAAAGAGAATTTTTTGCCAGTAGGCCTAGGCAAACAAAACAAAAACCAAAAATAGTAATAAAAACAACAAAAAAGTCTAAGGGAAGTTCTGCAAAAGGAAAGAGGGGCTGAGGATGTGGCTCACCTAAAAAGAAATAAACCAGTAAAATAATTATATAAGGAAATAAAATAATCCAAGGAAACTGTTCCTTGGAACATTAGAAAAGAAAGAAAAACTGACAATAAAATTATGGATAAATTCGCTTTTTTTAATTACTGTGTATTGAACTCAGCACCTTTGCACTGAGCTACATCATCAGCCCTTTAAAAACATTTTTTTTAAAATGTGGAGACAGGGTCTTGCTTACTTGCTAAATTGACCAGAATGGGCTCAAATTTTGCAATCCTCCTGCCTCACGCTCCCAGAGTGCTGGATTACACCATCACTCCTGGTTCAACATACTTTCATTCTCCTCTTGAGCTTTCTAAATAATGTTTGTCATTGGAAGCAAAACTACACTACTGTCTGATGTGATTCCAAATATTTGTAGAGGAAACATGTAATACAATTATATATGAAGGAAGATAAAAGGAAGTAAAAGAAGGTAAAGGTTCTATACTTCAAACTGATAAAATTTTAAGCCAGTAGGTTATGGTAAATTATAAACATACATTTAACTGGTTTTTTTTTTTTTTTTTTTTTGGTGCTGGGGATCGAACTCGGGTCTTTGTTCTTGAAAGGCAAGCATTTAACTGTTGAGCAGAAGGCACCAACAGACACGTTAAGATATTCGACATCATTAACCATTAGGGAAATGTAAATTAAAATTACAATAAAATATTACTATATACCTGCCAGAATAACTTAAATGGGGAAGAAAGTTGGGGCGGCAACACAAAACATTGGTGAGGCTATGAAATATTGGTTATTTACACGTGGCTGGTGAAAATGTAAAATTATAAAGTTGCTCTGGAAAAATTTGACAACTACTTTGATACGACACACCCACATGCACACATCTACATCTAGAAAAGTATATATAATTAGGTTTAAGCTATCTTTAAAAAATAGATGAATGCTCATCTCATCTCAGATGTCACCACTGCTGCTCCATCTTCCTGGACCCATGTGTTTATGCGGAGGCCCCTAGGCCTGCTGCACGCTGTCCTCCCAATCACAGCTCTTGTCACTGTCACAGTTGTTTATTCTCTCTGCAACCCCAGAGGCAATGGTGCAGTGCCCACCACACTGAACCCATGCAGGACTTTTACCATAAAAGTTGGCTGGATGACAACACAAATTAAAGTTGAAGGGAACCATTTCACAACCTCATGAATTATTCTGGGGCAAACTTTCTCTTGTACAGACTTTAGGGCCAGCAGACCAAGCTTGAATCCTGATTTTCACTGCTCCTACATGGGGACCAATCTGGGAGTGTCTGCTTCCTCCCCTCGTTTTTCAACAAACTTTATGAGGGGGGAGAAGGGCATTTCACCCCCTCCACCACTACCAAGTTTGAAATTTCAAATGGCATTTCTGCTTAGTGTTATTCCTTTTACAGTTACTCTTTCTGTTTCTCACAGTTTATCATCTCACTGAATTCTGCGCAAGTTCCCCACTGGCTTGCTCATGATATAGTTCCAATTAACACAGGGCAGCGGGAGGCAGCCTGGGTTCTTCCTCCTGGGTCTATACTCACAATCTGCACTTGATCATCAATGTTTCCCATGAGTTCAATTCAATTATAAAAAGATATCAACACGGTGTCATGAGCCCTAGGAGGCTTCTTTGAATCACATGCAAATAAAAATACCATGAGTGCTCAGACTTCTATTGGGATTCTTATTATACATGTCACCTCACAGTACATGTGAAAGGGATTTATCTCATGGCAATATCACTTGAAAGAAAAACCATTCTCTAGCAACTGGGAGCTTTCTATATTATGATAAGCTAGTGAGAGGGGGTAAAAGGATGGAGAACGATGGTTATAGTACAGTATTATGCTAAAAACAAGGTGCAGGAAATAAGAAACCCAAGCTTAGCGAGAATTTCACCATATGCGTTCAATCATGGACGAATTACTTACACTCTTGAAGTCTCGGTTCTGCTGCTTGTAAATGTATTAGGTTGAGATAAACCACATCAATTGAATGACACACTAAACCCTCCCCCAAATGTTCACAAGTGATGGACATAGTCACATAGTCAGATGCATTTGAACTCAGCTTTATAACCTGAGTCTGTGGTAATTCACCAGGATTCCTGGAGCAGGCACAGCTGCTTAAGAAAGACTAAATAGTATAAGGCCCCTTACAGAAGTGCTACATACCCCAAATTGAGTGCCATATTTTAAAATTAGAAAATGTATTTGGCTGATTCCTTCACAGAACACTACGTGATTTATAACATGATTTAAAGTAAGGTATAGAGGCACTGGCCTTCACAATGTAAATCCTGAAGATTATTTCAACTTCAAGAACATAATGAGAATACAATGTTTAGGTAATAAAATGGGACATTCTAAATCAAACTACAATAATTTCCTTAGTAGTCCATAAAATAGTATTCCCTCTTATTTCTCAAAGCTCTAAGAAGCTTTTAATATTTAAATTTTTTCCAAATACGTATTTTCACAAAGAAAAATATGCAGCAAGGAGACTTATGAAAATACTGAGGGTCTGTATCTTATTTTCCACTACACTGGAGTCATCAGGAGAGTCCAAGAAAGAAAATCCTGCTTTGTTCCAGCTAGCTGCCATTGTATTATTCTTCCTAAGAAGGAGACTCCTCTTCTTTTCTTTGCCCTTGCCTTGTAGTTACCATACCACAACTAATATCTTTTGCTAAAGCCACTCATACTGATTTAGCACATCAGAGAACCTGAGAGTAAGGTGGATTAAGGAGGACCATACAATTTTTGGCTAAGACATGGGGAAGCTGTAGCCCTCCATCCATACAAACAATGGGAAAGCAGTGCACTGTGGGGATGTGAAGGAACTGCTAGGGCAGTTCAGCACACTGTGAGCCTTGGTCAGAGCTGGCTCAGGCATGGGGTGCTGCTGCCTACAGAAGCTCCACTGGCTGCGCTGGTAATGGCGTTCAGTGTCTCTCTGAGATCAATTGTCCTAGGTGAACTGGCTAAATGAATATTACAGGGGGGAGGGTGCAGTGAGAAGCTGGGAAATTATGAACTTGAAAACAGAGAAACTCTATGGCACTAGGGGGAAGGATGGCCTTAAAAAATGGCAAGAATCACAGTGTGGAGTAGTGGATGTTGCTGATAACTCTCACTTCTTGCATACTTGTGCTTCAGTCTGGTACTATCATTTAGAAGTTGAGATATAATTACCTGGGCATGGTGGTGCCCACCTGTAGTTCCAATTAAGAGACTGAGATATCCAGAAGATCATTTGAGCCCATGAGTTCAAGACCAGCCTGAACAAAATAGTCTCGAAAAAAGAAACAAATAAACAAACAAATAAAACAAAGTAGGTGTTGAGAAAGATGCCAGGAGAGCAGCAACTCGGCCACAGTTCACAGGCAACATGGTAGTTTTAACACAAGTTCACAAATTCTTTGACATTCTTCCCACAACAGCTAAAGACTAATTCCCTTTCCTTTGAATATAAGTCAGTCTTAACAGCTCACTTCTAACAAAAAAAAAATGGATGGATGGAAATAATGCACATGATTTTTAAGGCTGGTAAGAAAAGCAATGGAGCTTCTTTCTCTCCACATGCTAGGCATGCTGAGCCCATATGTAGGGGGCTGGCAACTCTGGAGAGACCACACAGAGTCCAGAGAGCTGGAGAGAGGGCCCCGGAAGACTCAGTTGTGCCAGCTTCCAGCTACTTGAGTTTTCCCAGGATCAACTGCCAGGCACGTAAATAATTGTCCTAGTTCTCTTTGAGCTACCCCAACTAACATCAAGCAAAGCAAAGATAAGCTGTCCTCATTAATTCCTGCTAAAATCGCAAATTCATGAGCAAATTATGTATTGTCATTGTTTTAAGTCACTAAATTTTGGGTAATCTGTTATGCAGGATAAAATAATCAAAATAGGGACCAAATGGTGATGGAGAAAGAGCTCTTTTCCACAGGGATTTTTTGGTTTGTTTTCACTTTCTAAGTCATATGTTTCCATAATTTTCTTAAAAGAAGCATGCACTACTTTGGAAATCACACACATCAAGATGATTCCAAGTTTTTGTAAAGAATAACCCATTCTGAACCTTAACAGACTACAGAAATGATAAAAAGCAATCTCATCATTTCTTTGATTTAAAACCACTGACATTGATGAGTAAATGAATAGATGTTCAAGGCAGATGGTACTGTTGCAGGTCTGAGGGCTCTCAGATTTTTAGGGATGATATATTGAGATCAGAGAATTTTGCTGAGCAGAAGGCCAAAATACAACTTTATATGAGAAACCAGAGGTGAAAGTGAATAAAAAGTTTTAAAACAGGATGGTAATTAAGGGGATGGATTTTGGACTCAGGACAGACCAAACTTGAATCTAAATTACTCTAGACTTCACTAAATTTGTGATCTTAAAGTTACTTCTCTGTAGTTCTTTTCTCATCTGAAAAACTGTAATAATATCAAATTCACACAGTTCTCAAGGTTAAATGAGCTGATAGTAAGTGCTTAATTTATAATTATTATCAGTCATTTTCATTTCAGCATTTCTCCCATCTTTGTGTTATAACATGCTTAGCAGTGCTGGAACACTAATACTCCAGCTCATTCTGGTTAGAAAAGCATCCTATACAGATTGTCTACCAACTAACTGAGTATTTCCCGCTGCACTCTACTTTTTCAGCATTGTGCTTGAACCGTGAAACTATGAGAAGAAAAGGACCACCCTGAGAAGCCAACTAGCTACACAATCTAAACTCCAGTGACATGCGAGTAAGCAACTTCAGCTTTCCAAGTGTCTGATGCAGTTCTGATCTTCAAGTCTTCCTGCCAAAGGGCTACGAAGCTGTGGGAAAGGTTTTTACTGCTGTGCTGCCCCAGCTATTGCCAATGGGCTTGTCTGCTGGCATGCTTCCAGGAACAGAGAAAGACCAAAGCTAGCCAAGCCCAGTGGCTATTCTTTGGCAGCATTCTTTCGTGCTACTCTTTGGCAACATCACATCAAAGACACTAAGGTAGAATTCCCGCCTTCTAAGGCCCAATATCTTCTGGTTTATGGCTCAGCTACATGAAGATGGATCAAATTTTTGGGGAGAAAGTTGGGGTTTCATTTCTAGTCAGACCTTTTCCTTTCTTCTTCTCTCTTCTCACTTGTGCTCTTTCTTCTTGGTATTCACTCTTCCTGCACAATAGCTTTTTATACATCTTAATTTTCACCTGGAGGCAGGAGAGAAGTGTGGAATATAGGACAGGCTACCTCTTAACAGGAGAGAAAAGGACATGGACATCATTGAATTTCAAGAAAAAAGACTAGATTGTGGTCTCTGCATCTAGGGCACATTTTCTTTCTCCAAAGTTCTGTGAGCGGTCTATGAAAGTGTCAAGGAGGGACATCTGAATTCACTTACAAGCATGGGGAGGCCAGCTACACAGGAGACACCACCTATTGCCTATTTAAATGCAAAAATATGCCTAGCCACATACTCTGCTACTCTAAGCAAACCTACTCTGATTGGACCCTGGATCAGGGTTTGGCACCTGACCTAAAACAAGTGTATTCACTTGACTAGCTACTATGACTACTTGGATCGAAAAATTAATATAGGCCCATGGGACCCTGAGTAGGCTGAAGGGTAGCTAACACTATGAATAAATGGGAAAATAGAAAGAAGGACAGCCATAGAGACAAGAGACAGTGTGAGAGAAACTACATGGTCTTAATGGTTTTGCAGCTTCAATCCGAGTCTAACTTTATAATCTTCCTCCTTTTCTTTGCAGTAGGCACAGTTAGTTCTCTGTTATTTGCAACCTAAAAAAAAAAAATCTGACTAGAATGTAAAATCAGTGACTTAGTAATATGACTGCTAGTCTTAGCTTGGAGGCAGATCCTATTTCAAGACTTGCCAAGATTAAAATTCAGTTACCAGGAATTGAATTACCAGGAATTGCAGCTTTAGTCAGTTATACAAAATGTTAACCAAAAGTTCCATTGACCTTTGCTCTCTGAATTTTCCCATCAACAGGGGAATCCTTGCTGGAAACATGGAAATGATTTCTCTTCTGCAGAACTACCTTCTTCCTTCACATTCAGTCAACGAGAGGAGCCAGCTGTGTTCCTGTATGCATCACATATTTTAATCAACCTGAGGAAGATGTGGAGGCCTTCTACAGGGCTGTATGTTCAACAGTACATATCCACCAATTCTGATCAGAAAATAGAACTGTCGTTACCATTCCTTCTTAGAACATCAAGGCCTATTACTCTCATTATCCTGGATCACCAATCCGAATTTGTATTTCTAGCTTCCTAAGCATTTTCTTTAATTCTCTCAATTACCTCCGTCCTAAAAGATACAGAATGGCAGGAATTCTTATGAAGAGTAGACATTTCTGTGAATCTGGTTTGTTTTAGAGTTCTGTGAAGTACTCTGAAGTATTCATTTCCTCCTTGCACCGCCTACCTTTGTTTATAAGTGAATATCTCTCTATTGCTGTCCTTCAGTCCAAAAATTCAGAAGAAACATTCCACATGAGTGACTGGTGTCTCGTCTGAGGAACTGTGCTCGGCACCACAGTGGCTCTCCATCCTACTATGGCTGAGGACTCGCCAATGATTCAACTGACCTTTCTGCTTAAGGATTTGCATCACTTCCTTTGTTCAGTTCTGCACTATATGGAATGACAGTAATGTGAATAATTTTTCTTTTACAGAAAATAACATAAAACACAGGAAATCTGTAAAAACAGTTTGAACAAGAGATTACCATATTTTAACCTGTTTAATTAAACACAGTAAAATTACTTTTCTAACCAGGAAATTCCATTTTACTAACTTATATGAAAGTCAGTTTAGTGAGAGTTCTAAGAACAAGTTTTTTCATTAAAGTGAACCAGAAAAGCAGCATTTAGTTGATAGCTACTATATATGGTGAAGAGAAAGAAGGAAAATTAAGGTTATGCCTTAGTCAAATCACTCTCCCCCAAACTTCCTAACAGATTAAACCGAATATATACTTTAAAAAAATGAAAGCACATACTACATCTAAATCCAGTCAGTAAAAAGGTACACCTGTGCCAGGCCAGTGACCTGGGGTAGTTCCAACTGTGGGCAGGAAGAAGAGTCCAAATGACAGCTGGCATTAGAGGCCCCAGCAGATGGGGCCAGGCTGGCATGCACAATCCAGTATAAGGCAGATTGGTATTTAGCCCAATACATTCACCAAGCAGATGTTTGAGAAGGCAGCCAGAATGTGGCACCAGAGCTCCTGGCAGGGAGTTTCAAGGATTCTCTCTTACAAGGATGAGGAATCAGTCTTGAGATCTTGTATGGAGGATCTAGGCAGGAAATCAGCAAAGGGGGTCAAGATGTAAAACCAATTAGTGGAACCTGGGCACAATGTGAGCATATGAAATAAGTAAGGGTCATGCTGGGGCAGGGCCAACAGCACAAATGATGAGGCCGACCAACTAACCCATTGGCCAAAGGGCCCTTTTTTCCTTTGCTAATAGCCAGACTGTTCCCAGAGCTTGGAATAGGGCCAAGACAGCTGGTTAAGAATGATGGATTTATAGTGCTGGCACAAATAAATAGTGTACATCATAAATGATATTGTTACTATTTATTGTGGATGAAAAAATTAACTGTGAGGAGGTGGTTCACACTGGAAGGGGTCTATGGACCTGAAAACTAGACCCAAGTGCAAGGAAAATCCATGTTTTGTTGGTGGAAGTCCAAGCAGGTAGGGCTGAATCTCTGTAAAGCATGGTAATAGGGACAAGTGGGAGGTGGAGCTAGGAGGTATGAAGAAATCTAGAAGAAATGTAGGCTAGAAGACACATAGTGGTTCTAGGGAGAGAAAGGCAGACTGTAGGGCCCAGAAGGCAAAGCTGGCCAGGGGCAGTACCCATGGGGCTAAAATTCTGGGCAGGCTTTCAGTCCCTTCATCAGAGGGACTAAAAGAGATGGAATATTCATAAGAACAAAAGCACCGTTACACAAACAGAAGCAACACCGTGAGTAAGCCAGTTTCTTCTGAGCACAGATAACACTGGTTCCAAGCCTAGAGTGAGACTGAAAAGGGTCAGGAGCCAAGGGCTTACCCAAGCCATCACAGAACTGAAACATCTCAGGTGTGGAGCTAAGGGATGCTGGGACCTGGAGCCAAGCATGTCATCTTGCCTTCCCCTCACAGGGACAGCAAGCACATTTCTATATGCTTTCCTACTTCCTCGACCAAAACTAAGGTGCACAGAAATTAGTAAACTGTAGCTTGCTTGTATTGGGGTTTGTGTTATTGTTTGTATAGTTGGCCAAGAGTCTGTGTACACAACTAAGACACACACACACAGAGTTAGGGCAGCATATGTTTTCAGAATAGTAACAATTTGTGTCTCAACTTTCATGTAGTTTTCATGTCATTTTCCCTTTGATTAGCTATGTGGAGACTGAGCAAGAGTTAGTGGGATGTGAAGATGGAATTAACCCTTGCTTTTTACTCCAAATTATTTTTAGGGGTTTCCTTTCTGGAGCTGGAACAGCCCCCATCATTCCTGTTCAGATCTTTACCCACCACGTCCTCCTGCGCTTACAAGTTAAGATCAAGGCTCTCCATAAGCTACTTCATAATTTGGAACAGACCTCTGCCAGCAAATATTAAGCCTGGACTAAAAGCATGGTTAGAGGCAGTGTCAGCCCTTCTGTGATTCTCTTGGGTGGAGACAGTTTCTGAGCAAGACCTGTGGATTAGGGGCAGAGATGGGTAGTTGCTGAGCTAAAACCCGGTCTTTACCAAGAGAAGGCTTTGTCGCATTCTTCTGGATGTCCTCACTAACAGATGGGACATCTGCCCCTTGATGGTATCAAGACTGTAGCTATGGTACTGGTATCAGTCAAGTCTCACTAGCGGAGAGTTGCTGACTGGCATGACAGTTCATGCCTTCTCTCTAGCACAGTGGACAAACAGCTTTGGAGTCAGGATCACTTGTTTCCCGTTTCAGCTTCACTACTGACATGACTATGGTATGGTCTGAGTGTGTTCCCCAGTGGTTCATTTTTGGAAGACTGGTCCCAGTGTGATGGTGCTGAGACGTGATGAAACCTTTAAGAGGCAAGTCCTAATGGGAGGTGGCTGGGTCATGACTACCCTCAAGAATGGATTAATGCTGTCTCCAGGGAGAGAGTGAGGTCTGGGAGAGAGAATTAGCTCCCCAGAGAGTGGGTTTTTACACAGAGTAAGCTGGGCTCTTTCTTGAAATCTTGATTCCTTGCTTACACAGTGCCCTTTCTGTAAGTTGGTTCCACTGTATGTCATATTGTGACACAGCTAGGGTGCCTTACCAGGATGCTGGCATCCATGATGTTTGGACCTCCAGCCACAAGAACTGTGAAACAAACCTCTTCCTTTATAAGTTACTCAGCCTCAAGTATTTTGTTATAGCAACACAAAACGGGTTAATACAACTGCCTAGTAACTACTTGACCTTAAGTAAGGCATTGTAGCCTCTCCACTGTTTTCTTGTCATAAATTGGGGTCACTGAAGGGCAGAGATAAAGGAGGGTACACAAAGCAGCAAATACAGAACACAATAAATGGTAATCATGTATCTGCTTGGAATCCACCTCTCAAATTCTGCCTGTAGGGTACATATTCTGACTACAGTTTATCTCCTGGGTCTCTTGGAACTAAAGGGCTTTCCTCAAGGGTACCATCTGCTAACTAGCCCCTCAGTATGGAGCAAAAATCTAACAGAACCACAGTTATAGATCCTGCTGTAACACCCACACCATGACCTTTACAGACTATCTTCACTCTCATTTCTTCATTTAAACTTCAGCATCAGAGTCTAACTGGGAGCAGCATTATCCTCAGTTTACAGGTAGGAATCCTGAGCCCACAGTGGTCACTTAGCCCTCAGCCACATGGCACTTAAGGAAGAGGCTTTAAAACTTTCAGTTAAGGTGCTGGTCAGTATCGCTGACTTCTTTACTGCTTGGGGAAAGGTTTCTGGTAACACATTAAACCAGTTATTTATCATATGATCAATAAACATTTTCATGAGCAGTCTAACCTAAAAAGCTGATTCTCAAGCCCTTTGCAGGTAAGCCTCTTAATTAACAACTTTATGAGACAAACTGCCCTTTTCCTTTGTAGCTCACACATATATTTGTAATTATTTGTGTTTATCTCCCCAATTAGACTACAGGCTTTGGAATTAACAGACGCTTTCTACCAGAACCCTGCCCCAGTGGCTGTCAGATCTGGGTCTCATGGTAGACCGTGTAAGGGGTGTTGGTCAAAATCTACTCCATTAGATATTATCAAGAATAGGCTAGTTTTCTCCAGTCTGTGAATCATGTTACTATTACCATTATGTATGACCTATCACTCAGAACGAGGTTACCACTGTAGTCACTTTAGCACAGGGCATCACAATACTCAGGACACTCTGATGGTCAACATGCTTAGGAAGAAAGCAAAAAGATAATTTACAGGAAACTGAAACTTGTGAATTGCTTGAGATGATATAACTGAGAAGTGGAACCAAGACTCAATTCCAGGTGGAATTCCACCTTATAATGGAAGAAAAAGTTTAAAAATATTTAAAAATGGAAAACAAATTTAATGTGTAAAGATAACTTGTGAATTCAGATCTAAATGTCCATATATAATCAGTTCAAGATCAAATGCTAAGGGTTTGTTTGTGCGTGTGTGTGTGTGTGGTTTTTGGCAGAAATTCTCTACCTACTGATTCAATCAGAAAAGCAGAAGGATGAAGAGGAATTACAGAGAGGCTGATATCTTTTAATTTAGTTGATTATTCCTCCTAAAAATATGAGGTGGTGAAAAGGCCAGTAGTGCTTGGTGTTGCGTGACTTGCCCAGTTCCCAACTGAGGCTCAAGCACATGTACCTGGTGGTCTTATCAACTTCATAGCGTGATGCAGGTGGGCACAGCACAGGTCCAAAATACATCACTATGAATCCCAACTGCTGGACAGTCTCAGTCTGGGCAGGCCACAGGCATCCTAAGGGATGCAGGTCTCTAGCTTCCAGGGAAAGAAAATACCAAGAGAAAAGCACAGCTTCAATCGTTTGGGGCTTCAATGATAGTCCTTCAGGTAAAGCAGAAAAAGCGAAGGCCGATCACTATGGAAGAGGTACTGTGCTCATGGCACTGCTTGGTATCTTACACATAACAAAACTATGGGTCAAAACCACCCCCCCCAAAAATAAAAAAACCACCCCAACACATAAGAGATGATGAAAGTGAAGCTCAACTTCCTCAAGGCCATAGACCTAAAGCGATGGAATCACAATCTGAATTTACAGCTGTCCTCTTTCAGACCTCAGGCACGTGGAAAAGAAAAGAGAGCCACAGCTTAAGCAACATTCCAGGAGTCAAGCAGTCTGCTGCACCCATCAGCTTAGCAGCATCTCTAGATACCTGGGTTATGTGACAGGTGAGCATCCTGGGGGCGATGACTAAAGCACCTGTACTGATTTGGTACCTCGAGTAGAAATGAGGCTGAGGAAGAGGCAGGCTAAAAATGCATGTGGACAGATCAGTGGGGAGGCAAGGAAAAAGGAGAAGAAGTGAGAATCAAACTCATGTCAACAAAACGTGAAAATGCACTGGGCTCTTATAATATGCTTTCTGAACACCCGTTCTCTTGGGCTGTAATATTACAAGGTTATAATTCAATTTATAAATGAACATATCACTTCTAAGTGCATGGAAATACTCAATGGTGCTATAATGAGGGAGTCCTTGATATTTGAAAATACCTATTCACTGAGAAGAGCCCCGAGATTTTCCACCTACACTGTTTGCTTTTCTTCTCTTCCTCTTTACCTTCTACATTTTGCTATATTTCGATGAGTATCTTTACCTTTCTAACTGGTAATAAAATTCCCAGTGCCCTGAGAAAGAAATGGCTATTTACTCAATGCAGATCAAATGCCTTTGACACATGCTAAAATTCTATTGTTTCTGCAAACAGCAAAGAATGGCAATAAAAACTAAAATGA